>JARYGA010021240.1:0-69493 GCA_030545235.1 Helianthus tuberosus
CTGACTTTCACAGGTTCACAGGTTCAGGATCAATTCCTGGCTTTATTCTGCATCTATTCAGGATTCGAAACTTGACTAACCTGCACAATCTCTACCCAAAACATAAGTTTTATAAAAGATAAGATATAACAAATTTAGAAACCCTGCTTATCACTTGTAGACACAATCATTCAAAATGATTTAACATTTAAAATCTCTGATAAACCACTTGTATATATCTCGCTTCAAATTTGTTTCAATTTAATGTACCATTTAATTATCTCAAAACCATTTTCATTTCCACAGACTCTCCCAACTCTGTTGTCCATCATGTTTAGCACTCGGAATTTTGAAAATCAGCTCTTCAATATCAGTTGTCTAAAATCTTTTTGCATTTTTCAAAATTTATGCTAAAACACTCCGAAAATCTTTTTGGATTTTTGAAATAAATGAAATGCAGTAAAGAAATATATACAAACAATATTTTTTGTGAGTTTGTGTAAGAGGATCATATCAGTTTATGAGACAAATCACCAACACCGTTAAGCTTTAAACATTTTAAATTCTAAACGATTCACTTAGATTGTCAGTATACTGATCCACTTAAATTTTCACACAAAGTTCAACTGTTTCGAGATACGAGATTAATGTTTTAAGCACTTAAACTTATTCGCGTGTCCCACCTCAGAATATACTCCCGTATCCAGATCCCAATATTCAGTCTTACAGGTGAGTATACCTAGATGATATCTGTAAAGGGTTAAATGCGAGGGCCATGAGAGCTCAGGCTATTGCTTCCACAAAATCAGAGAGATGATGGCTTCGACTTTTGGTGTGTTCCCTTTAGAGAATCTTTTCTTCAACAGCACATGATTAGCATTTTGCAATGTTTCATCATTTTTTATGCTGAGGGTGGTGCTATATTTCAAGCAAGCGAAAAATGTTATACGGGGACTAGGCCATTGCTTCCGAAAAATCAGAAGTCCCGGGATAATACCCCAGATATCACTGAGTATAAAGACCTAGTATCTCAGAAAGAGGGACATTTCAAACAAGATTTCGGGGGGTTACCCATATATCCAAGAGATGTTCCCCACGATATAAGCAAGTTTGAAATTTAGGTTTATATCTCGACACAATCTACTAAATGTGCAAAAACCTACTGGCACATCATCAGTGAGACCGTTTATCACATTTTGACTTTTCAATTATTTAGCATGTTGCGATAGTCTACTGATGTACTATCATTTCCTCTTTTTACAACAAACAAAACTCGATTTTTGATTTTATCATGTTTTTGCCTTTTTCAAATTTTCTAATGTTTTTGGATTTTCTGAAATTCTTACTCCCCCTAAAATTCAAAAACATTAAAAGAAATTTGAAAACAAACTATACAAGTAAAGTAACAACTGATATCAAATCGCTTCAAATCGCCATCCACTTGGCATAAACAATCAGAACTCCCCCTTACAACAAACTATTTTCCCATTATGATTTCAAAACACTTAATTTTGTTTTAATCAAAAATGGTTTTTTTGGAAAATAAGTTTTGTTGATTTTATCACTTTGTAAAATCGGGGTTATCATCACTTGGTTTTCCAAACATTTTGTATGAAAGTTAAATCAAGTTCAACTTAATGACCTTGATCAACTACTTATAAGTGAAAACCTTCTTCAACCAATTGTAGGTTCACCTATCAACCAAAACCACTTGTAAAATTAAAATATATCAATTTCAAGAAAACTACCACTTGTAGGTTTACCAATCCAATATTTTCAAGAATGATGCCGATTCCTGCTCCACAATTACTAACTTGGAAGCTCCGGCAAGTCAGAAGTTTAGTTAGAAAATGCAGTCACCCAAGCCTGACCAGCCTTGGGTGATTTTGATTCAACTCTATCCCAACCTCCTTTTGATCTGTAAAATTCTTTGGCACCTTTCACCTTTCCATCAACCATCTTTCCAAAGATGTGTTTGACATTTTCATTAAACACCTTTTCAGCATCAAATTCTTTCTTACCAACAAAGAATTGACCTGAAATCTCAAACCTACCTTTTGATATCAGATTTTCTGCCCGCAATGGTGGAAAATTTTCATCGTTCAACTCAGGAACGGAATTCTCATTCTTTTTCTCAACAAATGACTCCTCTGATTTTATGGAATCAGATTCATTGTCAGAACTACTTTCAGATTTTACAACCCATCTTTGTTTGTTTAAATCGACTTTTCTTTTGTAAAAACGTTTTGAAACATCACCAGTTTCGAAAGTCGAATGTTCAAATCTTGAGCTAAAAGAAACTCCCTGTTTTGTGTTGTTGGACTGTTGGCAATTCCAAGCAATGTGACCAATCTTGTGACATTTGAAACATGTTCTTCTATCAACTCTTTGCTCAGTTCTCATCATCATATTCTTTTTCTTCTCAACAAGAAACTCTTGATTTGACTATCTCCAGAATTGTTTCTTCTCTTCTTCTACTGAACTTTCACCTGAAACAAATTTAGTTTTTATTTTATATATTTTCTCATTTTTATGATTTTCCGGGGGAATGAAACCAAGACCTTTCTTTTTGAAATTAATGTTATGGTTTGATTTCTTTTGAAAATCATAACCAGAACTGTAACCCTTTTTCTTGTTCAATCTCTGTTGAACTCTTGAAGTGTATTTTTTAGATTTTTTATGAAGATTTAAATCTTTTATTTCAGAAATATTAATTTCTGTTAATTTGAAAACATGTTTGATCGTTTCAGTTTTGACACTTCTTATTGGAAATTCCTCATCAAAATATAATTTGTCTGAATCATTCAAAGTATATGCCACTTTGATTGGTCCGTCATTCAAATTAGATTTTGATAACAGGAATTCTTTATTGTAAACTCGTTTAACTGGTGAACTCGGACTCTTTTCTGATGAACTCGAACTTTCAGACTTAGACTCCGACTTTGACTCTTCATCCATATCTAACACCTGATCGACCACTTTCTTTAACAATTCAGACTCATGATCAGTGTCAGACGCTGTGAATGTGACATCAATATTATCTGGTAACTCATCAATGATTTCAGACTTTAACTTGATGTTGAGAGCCTTATTTAAACGTTCCTCACTTGGTTTTCTGGGAGAATAACTATTCCAAATCGGGGGCGGACACTTGTTATACTTGACACTTTGTTTCTTACCAGTATCCGTGTCTTCTTTCTTTTTATCTTGGAACGCTTCAAGACCTGCAACAGTAGGATAAACTCAATCAATCAAATAATCACAAGTTGTATAACTCAGCAACAATCTTTTGATTCTTTCACTTTCAATTTTTCAAGTTCCAAATCCTGCTTTAGCTTTGCACAGTCTTCAATATACTCATTGATGACTTTCTGCTTTGTCATTAAAGTAGAACTCATCATTGTCATAGCAGCATCAACTTCTGAATTTGTCTTTTTCAAACCATCAAATGTTCTGTTCAGCACATCATATGATTCTTTCACATACTTCACATCAGACAATAAATTTTCTTTCATCTTTTCTAATTCAACGATCTTCTTATCCTTCTCTTCACAATGTTTGCAGGACTCCAAACATTTCAGACAAGGTTTAATGACCTCAACTATCTTTTCAACCTCAACAAACTTCTCAACTTCAACAATTTTTTCTACCTTGACGATTTTCTCAACTTCGACAAGTTTTTCAACTTCGACTATTTTTTCGACTTCAACAATTTTCTCTACCACTTTCTCCACTTCAACGATTTTTTCTATCACCTTCTCAGTTATTGGTTCAACATTTGCTTCTTCAGCTTCCATCTTTGCCTTTTCATCAGCTATTCTTCTTACTTCCAGTTCTTTCTTCAATCTGGCAATCTTTTTCTCATTCAGCATCTTAACTTTATCTGCAAAAAACAAATTAAAACTATCAGGATCTAGACCTTTTCTAGCTTTATTAATGTATTCTTCTTCATCATCAGTATCTACATCACTTCCAAAATCTGGAAAAATCGGTATTCTTTTCGAACTAATTTTGCTTCATCTTCTTCCAGAATTTTAGCAACAAGACCTGAACCAGGTGGAATATATTTATCCCAGCTAAATCCCTCTGCAACCTTTTCATCATCTTGGTCAATTATACCATAACAAGCTCTTTTCTCTTTTTCTTCAATGGCACGTGCATGTGCAGTTTGTGGTTGTTGAGCAATCTGATGAAAAATAGATTTTTGATAATAATTGTTTTTTCCAGACTGATCTTGTCTTCCATTTGCTTCTTTGTTTTTGCACTCCCGTTTAAAATGACATTTTTCTTGACAACGAAAACACGTAACCTTTGATTTGTCAAACCCTATCGGAGATTTAGACATTTCACTAAACTCATCTCTTCCGGTGATTTGTTGAAACTTCTCTGCCCTTCGAACAGCACTGGCTAAACACCACTTTACATCCATCAACTCAAGTTCCTCAGCATCAATCTGGTCATAATCCTCTTTGGTAAGCATTGGATTTACAATTTTTCCAGCAATCAAGCTTTCATATGATTCCAACATAGCAACAAGTGATGCCATGTGTTGCTTAGCTATTTCTGGAGAAAAATTTTGACCATTTTGAATGTTCAAGGTAACGTTGCACTGCAGATTTGTAGAATTCTGTCGTTGAGGACTTGGTGTTGTAAAATTTGAATCAAAGCTTGAATACAAAGACGAAGGTCCACCACTTTGAGTCACATTACTTCCCTTTGTTCCAGAAGAACTATCAGCACTGAAACCCGTTTGAATCTTTGGGCTTGGAGTAACTTCAAATTTGTTTCCTCTGTAGTATAAACTGACATCTTGTTGAGCATTTGGATTAGTCATGATTGCCGTTTTCTGGATATCCAACTCATGCTCTTCAATCTACTGAATAAACTGTGCCAGATTCATATTTTCAGATTTTCTCATGTGTTTTAGGATCAACAAATAAGTTCCCCATTTCTGCTGTGGTAATGCATCGGCTAGTTTATCAACCCATTCATCATCGTCTTTCTTTATGTCCAATCTTCCCATTTCCAAAACCAGATGACAATATCTATCAATGGTAATTTTTGTTGTTTCATTTTCAAAAGCTACAAACATATCAAATGATTTCTTCAGTAAAGCCTTTTTGTTCTTGATCATATCTGCACTTCCTTTAAACTTTTGAATTAATGCTGTCCAAATTGATCTAGCAGTACCCTCATGTTGGAGCAAAACAAAGATATCTTCTTTAACTGCTTGTTGAAGAATACTGATCATCATTTTTTCACTTGTATATTTCAATTTTTCAACCTCTGAAAAGTCACAAAAAGCCTTTTCAAGACCACGTTCATTTTTCGGTTTCTCGTAATCTTTCTCTAATGAACACCATGCATCAAACTTATAAGCTTGCACCCAGTTTTCAAACCGATTTTGCCATCCTCTAAAATCTTCAATGTACATAAGCTTTGGCGGTTTTTTATAAGTTCCCGTCTCATTCTCACTGTAAAGAGTTTCAGCAGCTGTAACAAGAGCAACTGGTGTAGCAAACGCATTGTAGAATTCCTCTTCCATGATTCAGTAATCTGTATCACAAAGTCAACAAAATTCAAACAACAATGAATGTTCACACGAAATAACAGTTCAAACGAAAACACTTAGTGCGAAATAATCAGATTAAAATGAAATCAGCTTTCAAACGAAAACACCACTTTGGTGCGAAATAACTGATTTCGTGTGAAATAGCACACTTTCAAATGAAATATGTAATTTCGTGCGAAATTATCAAACGGAATGCCAATTTGGTGCGAAATTATCTAATTTCATGTGGAATTTTCAAACGAAATTACACTCTGATGCGAAATTATCTATTTTGAGCGAAATTAGGTAATTTCGTGTGAAATCAAGCAGGTAATTCTGTACGAAATAGTGCTGACGTCACTTAATCCGAAACCATTTTCAAGCGAAATTATCAATTTTACCACTTTTAGATCGAATTTAAGTCCAATTCTTTCAAGGATTCATTAAAACACTGTTTCGCATGATATGTTTGAAATTTAATCCATTTTAACCGTGAAATCTTGTTAATTTTGTAAAAGAAGGTGTAGAAGTCAGAAATAATGGCTGTTTTGGTAAGAACTCTTCCTCCTGAGCTCTGATACCACTTGTAGGATCGTTCTGTGACCCAAACGAGTCTATCAGAAGAGTTCTCGGTCTAATCAGAGGTGGAATTCATTGATTAGACTTTGTAACAGCTCAATTCACACTTAATTGTCTTGTATTATTGATTTAACACGTTTACAGATCAAAAGACACGTCGGCAGCACTTCGGTACCGGAAACATGAACGTTACAAATGAAATCACATGAAAGGTATTTATAGGGAAGGTAATTTCGCATGGAATTACCAACTGCTATTTCGTGCGAAATAGCTAGATGCTATTTAATGCAAATTAGCCTTTCACACATAAACCCTAGATTTCTCGAACTACGTGCCCTGATTTAACAATTCTAGTATAAGACTCGATACAAGACGAAGTCGACAGACGTAATGCACTAACAAGAAAAATAAAAAAAATGACAAATTTGAAAATTTTGCAAAAATGCTTTCGAGTTGGTTCAAATGTGCTTGAAAACCGGATTTTTCAATGTTAATCATCAACGGTTTACCTGTTTGAGCAAGGTTATTAGTTCTTAGTCATGGTTAAAACTCTTTAAGTTTCGCGATGAAGGTATTCTCAGTAAGTGTTTTCAAAGAAAAAAATATATAGAGTTGCCTAACTAGGGGTAGCAAGTTAGGTAGTCGACATGTTTTCACATCGGCAGCCCGTATCCTTTCGTTCGGAGAGATTTTGAGCCCTTAAATTTCTTAACATTATTTATGTTGCTTTGGCAACTTGATTATTCCTTTGTTTGAGAGTGGGGCACTATATTGCTTTGTTTTAGAACTTGATTGATTTGATACATGCTGAGATTATGAACTAAACAATTGCACATAGATGATAAAGGTGACTTTAGGATCCCCTTTTTATTGACACCCTTTTTGATTGTTTACATGTTACCCGACTATACCCTTAGTAGCCCATGTTGAGCCATTTTAAGTATTCGGTTGTGAAACCCGATTCAATCATTTTACATCTTTAAGCGTTGTACATATTCGTTGGCATAATCCATTAATTGAATGTTTCTATAAAAAAATGAAAAAGAGAAGAAAAAAATCGAAAAATTCAGCCGAGTAAATGGGTCGAATGACCATAATAGGAGGTTGAGAAAAAAAATGTAGAGATATGGGTAAAAATTACCCAAGTTTTGAAGTTATTTGAGAATAAGGATTTGCCTTACGTTTTGAATGTTATTTTTGTTTAGCAAAAAATTCCTACCTTTAGCCTAAGCCCAAAACCCGTAAGACCTTTTGATGTGTACATTGTTTAGGTGAACAATGGAAGTGTGATTGTCTTTCAAGCCTATGACAACAAAGCTTTATAGTTTGGTTTTGACTGTATTATATACTAGTGAATCTGTAACTAGTTTGCTTTCAAACCGAGAGGAGTGATGTCACACCCCCAAAATCCAAAAGCGGAGTATCACCGCAGGGAGCGTGACTGACCAGGATCCAGCCACCAATCATATTGAACAATATAATTAAATAAATAAAAGTCCAAACCAAACAATATAATTGGATTCAAAACAATTCAACAAAGTTATCAGCGGAAGCATTAAGTTCAAAACCATAATAAAGTATAAAAGTTCATAAGTTTAACATGGATCTCAACAGTCCATGTCCCACAACGACCTCTTCCTCCTGTGCAAGCTCCATCTAAGCACCTAACGACCTGCAAGGCATATAATAACGAATCAACAACAAAGTTGAGCGAGTTCACAGTTGGTTGTCCATTTTAACGTTGTTCCAAAAACCATAGTTATGTTTCGAAAACCATGATTTAACCAGTTCATTGTTTCCCAAACCATACTCAGTGGGGGCTTCCCCATGTATCCCACTAGACCGTTACCATATCGACTACAGACTGTAGTTATGTTTATGTGCATTGCGTCAATGTCTATCATCATTGACTAGTGCCCAAGTCCATTAGTCCACGCCCGTCCTCTGCGGCACGGTGTGAGGCTTGTCAAACCTAATAGCGCTATTTAACTAATGACCTGTTCGCCATTGGCCCGGCGATTAAGTCGATATAAAATGAGGGACTTAATGATATAATTTTTGTCTAGTGTCAATGTTGTCACCCTTCAGTTAAGAGGGTAGGAGTACGCATCAAGCAGAACACGCAGGTTTCAATGTTGTCACCCTTCAACAAAGAGGGTGGGAGTACGCATTCTACCCAAGGAGAATACGCAGGTTTCCTTAGTGTAGTTTAACCCATTCCCAAACCACCGGGAATCCCATGCCTTGTAGAAAGTGTGAACTCACCTTTGGTTTCTCGGTTGAACTCTTAAAATAGCTAATGGTCAGGGTTGGTCAATCACGTCCTAATATGATTACTAGTTAGTTATTTAGTGGTTTCAAATAGAGCACAAAGTTCCTACACGTATCTACTACATAACATGCACTCACTTTAACAGTTCATGCTCATATAAACATTCCGCCTATAGCTACTCAAGAGCAAGCATACAATATTGCACATAACACTTTCATTGACATATAACATGTTAGATCACTATCGGATAACATAACCGACATTTAGACATGCAAATCACTAGTTATATTCTTTCAGCTTAAACATCTAAAACTGGACTGTTTTCGGGTATTTTAATAAAATAGTTAACTTATTCCAAAAATTCCCAAACTTTTACAGAATGCTCTAAATAATCCAGATATTAATTTGTAAAAATCTTAGGATCCAATTCATTAGAAATTATTTTATAAAAATCATTTACCGGGCTGCAATCAGATTCGTCACTTTCTGACTGTAGTCCACAGAAAAATTCATTTAAAATTCATCGTAAGTCTGATTGACAAATTTCCAGTTAGAAAATTACAAAGACATCAGTGGCCATCTACAGTACAAATTGCATGACCTAATTCTACACAGATTTCAAGTTATGACGAAAAACATAACACACATTTTCTGCAGTAAAAACGCAGCTTTTGTTGCTGTACAAAACGGACCTTTTAAAAATAGAAAACGACTTCAAAAAAATATGATTCCAGTGCCATTTGATTAGTTTTTTGAAAACATATAATTTAGACTTCATAAAATCAATTTTTCAATTTTTAACGGTCCGTTTACAGCCAACTGAAGTTGGCTATTTTCATCAATCAGCATGCAGTTTTACAATTTATCAACAGTAAAACGCGTGTAAACGATCCCAACTCTTCCTAATAACAACTCACAACAGGTTAATCATCAATTAGTATCTACCCATCTCAAAATCATAAAACCCTAGCCATAACATATCCTGATTTTTCATAACAACGCAGCCCAAGATCATATATGCATACATACTATCGATTACCTCAACAAATCGCATTCTTAACCGAAATAAATCATATAACATTCAAACCCTAGCATGTTATTCACAGCCATGTTTCTCTCAAAAATCACACCAAGAATATCAATTCAAATCAAGAACACTAACCTTGAAGCAAGAGAAGGTATTACACGGAAGTGAAAGGCGAATCAAGAAACTGAATCAAGAACTAGGGTTTGAATTTTCGCAGGGGGGGGGGGGGGGGTCTTCTCTGGCCGACGATCACAGGGGGTGATTAGGGTTTCTGTTTTTTATTTCTTTTCCCCAAAGCCAACTATGTATTATTAAATTAGAAGGAGAGTTGGGCTAATGGGCTACAAGGACCAAGGGATGTGGGTTTGGGCCTTGTATTTCGAATTAGGGGGACAAGGGGTGGGGTTGGGCCTACAATTGGCGCAAGAAGGGGAGAGGGTGAGCTTGGGTTGGGTTTTAGTAGGTATCAGTTTCGCACTAAGTGACGGTTTCGTAAGATTCACAAATTACTTACTTACAACGATTCGTATCGCAAAGCAATATATACTAATGCTTCGTTTCACAAAATAATAAATTCCAATATTTCAGTTTCGGGTTTCGTTTCACATAATTCACATTACACATTTCCAAGCACACAATCATTCAAACAAAATAAATCACCAAATTCAATTCGTTTAACGTACAAGAAATTACACAGTAAAACGAAACGTTCAGGAATTTACACGAGTTGTCACATCATCCCCAAGTTGAAAGAAATTTCATCCCAAAATTTAACACGTAGTCACTGAGGAAGCTAGTTAGGTTGTGTGGTTTCCTGGTTTTTCTGGGGTGTCACATCATCCCCCCGTTGGTTTGGAATTTCGTCCCGAAATTCCGCAGTAGCTTCAGCCTCAGTAGTGGTCTCACTTTTCTCGAACAAGTGGGGATACTTGTGCTTCATTTGATCTTCTCATTCCCAGGTGAACTCTGGGCCACGACGGGAGTTCCAATGAACTCGAACAATGGGTATCCTGGTACGTTTGAGAACCTTAACTTCTCGGTCCGTAATTTCCACCGGTTCCTCGACGAAACGCAACTGATCGTCGATAGTGAGTTCCTTGAAAGGGACATTAAGGGTCTCATCTGACAAACACCTCTTCAGATTTGACACGTGAAAGACGTTGTGAACACTACTATGCTCTTTGGGCAAATTCAGTCTGTACACTACCTTCCCGATTTCCTTAGTGATTTCGAAGGGTCCGACATAACGCGGATTAAGTTTGCCCCGTTTGCCCAAATCGAACCACGCTTTCCCAAGGTGAGACTTTAAGTAGCATACGATCCCTAACCTGGAACTCGAGCGGTTTCCTACGCTTCCAGCGTAGCCTTTCTATCAGTCCCGAGCTGCCGTCACTCGTTGTCGGGTTTGGGTAATCTTTTCCGTTGTGTCGATAACAAGTTCTGGGCCAGTGATTTGGCTGTCGCCCACTTCTGTCCAGTATAGAGGTGATCGGCATTTCTTCCCGTACAAAGCCTCGAACAGAGCAGCCTAGATGCTGGTGTGGTAACTATCGTTGTATGAAAACTCTACCAAGGATAGGTGTCTTTTCCAGCCGTTACTAAAGTCAATGACACATGCTTGAACTATGTCTTTTAGACTATGGATGGTGCGTTCAGCCTGCCCATCCGTCTGAGGGTGATACGCTGTGCTCATGTCTAGATGTGAGCCAAAAGATTTGTGCATCGCCTGCCACAACTCAGATGTAAAGCTTGAGTCTCGATCAGAAATAATAGAAGTTGGCACTCCGTGCCTAGAGACTACTTCCTTCAGATAGATGTCTGCGAGCGTAGAAAACTTGTCAGTTTCCTTGATTGCCAGAAAGTGTGCTGACTTAGTTAGTCGATCCACGATCACCCAGATGGTGTCGTTTCCCCGCTGAGATCTAGGCAAGCCAGTGACGAAATCCATGGAAATTTGCTCCTATTTCCATGTTTGGATCTCGGGTTGTTGGAGTAGTCCTGATGGTTTCTGGTATTCAATCTTAACTCTGGCGCTTGTCAAGCATTTACTAACATAGGTCGCTATGTTAGCCTTCATACTAGGCCACCAGCACGTGGTTTTGAGATCGTGGTACATCTTATCAGAACCAGGATGTACCAAGTAACAAGACTTGTGTGCCTCATCCATCACAAGCTCGCACAGATTACCATAAAATGGAACCCAGATACGCCCCGCTAAGTAGTAAGCACCGTCTTCCTTTAGTTCCAACCGTTTCTCCAATCCCCGTAGGGACTTAGCTTTGAGGTTTTCTTCCTTCAATGCCTTAATTTGTGCATCGTGAATCTGGGTAGGAAGACTGGAGTGAATTGTAAGCTGTAACGCGCGTACACGCTTAGGCTTGGTTTACTTACGACTGAGGGCATCGGCCACAACGTTGGCCTTGACGGGATGATATTTGATCACGCACTCATAATCATTCAGAAGTTTGACCCACCGACGATGTTGCATGTTCAACTCCTTCTGATCGAAGATGTGCTGGAGACTCCTGTGATCGGTGTAAATGGTGCATTTGGTACCGTACAGGTAATGTCTCCATATCTAGAGTGCAAACACTATTGCTCCCAGCTTTAAATCATGGGTAGTGTAGTTCTTTTCGTGGACCTTGAGCTGGCGTGATGCGTAAGCAATGACCTTTTCACGTTGCATCAACACACAACCAAGTCCTTGGATTAACGTGTAACATTCCTATTTTTATATAAGAATTATAGGTTTGGTTAAATTTATTAGCCACTAGTAACTAGTTTATTTTTAATATAAATATTCAACCCAAATAGTTTTAAACACTATTTTATATAGTTGGTTGAAATATTATATTAATTAATTGGCCTGTATATAGGTGACCTTTCTAAATAAAATAAAAAGTATATAAAAACTTATATTATTAGACAGATAGTTTACGGGTAAGTTGACTATAATAAATATGAAGTACCGAGATGGGCATAGTAACCGTATACTAATTAAATTATAAAAATTCATTGTACTTGAACCTACTCTATTTTTAATGAAACTTGGTTCAAAATGTAAACAAAAATATTATCGTTCTAAAGATATATTTATTGTTTTATAAAACATCGTATTTTATAAGTTATAAGCACCAAATAAGTGATCAGCTAAATTAATTATAATATAATAAAATAATAATAAAACAAAACTTTGAATTTTGAATTCAATGTATACGTATGAAATATAAAATAATAGAAACAAAAATCAAAACTAACATGTATATGTAATGCATAAGAAAGGTACGTGTATGTAGACTGTATACGTGTTCATTTCTTAAGCTTCTAAGAACTTGAAAGGTCACTATAAATTAAAGCCAAAGTCATCCAAGAAATTGCCTAGTCTGTCTCCATCTTTTGTCTATCTCTATCTCTCGAAATTTCTATGTTATTCTTATTTTTATTTTCTTATTCTTACCTATAATAATAAGGCTCTGCCCCGTTTTAAGTGTTTTAACTCCCGATCACCGCTACCCTTTCCGATTAATCTGAGCCTCATAACACATGTCAAGGCTCTGCCAGACTAAGTTTGTTGGGGTTCTGTCTCGTGACATAGGGATAAGGTTGAATTAGGGGTATTATATTTTATTTTTATATAGCTCAGAAGTTATACCCAAAATTTATACCAGGAGGCTTTCTAATTGAACCCTAAAGTTACAAAGTGGGTCCATTCTCTTTTCTCACTATTTTATTCCCCTTTTCTTTATAATATAATTATAGTAAAAAATGTCCCAAATCAAACCATAAGTAAAAACCCGGACCCTTGAAACCTCAATCCATATCGAAAATCAAGAAATTTAGAATATTGGTCTTCTCGCGGGGCGCGTAAAGGTTAAGCATACCTTACGCGGGCCGCGTCAACCTTCAGTTGGACCGGATAAGCATCCGGATCCACGTGTCGTCACGTGTCGCAACTACCGGTGACTCAGCAACTTTCGATATGATCCACACTCCTACACGGGCCGCGTAAGGTTTGGCCTGAGACTTACGCGGGCCGCGAGGGAACCCAATTTCAGCTATAAATAGCCTAGCTCAGGGGCTTTCATTCTGTGTTGACGAAACTTTCAAATTCTTTATAATTCTGCTCGAATTTCACTTTCAAAGTAGCTAGGCGCTGCTACGATACAGGGTATTAACTCGATCGCTGCTACGATTCAATGTCCGATCGATTGAAACTATCCGACAGGATGTTTAAATGCTATACTTTGTCATTAGTCGTGATTCCGACAGGATGTTTGAGTATCACCCGAACTCGGGGAATACTCTTTCATTCGTTGTGAATCCGATGGATGTTTAAGTAATTGCACTTTGTCATTTGTCGTGAGGGTTTTAATCTCGTGAGTTATCGTAAATGCTGTATTAGTTATTTACCTAGTTCGTGTGCACTAGGTTACAACACTAATCAATAGGCTAAGCTCTGCCCGTATAAATCTGCATGCTTATAATGTGAGTCATTCTCTTTTTATCAAATTTGATTTCAAAAGCATGTTTATTTTCAAAGTTATAATTACAGGGATTAAGTCTTTGTAGTCACCAGATTACAACCGGTATGTGGGGTTTTATATACATTACTTGATAATCTTCACCATTGGACAACGGGAGGGCCAATGGGTCGAGTGACAAATACCGTGGGTATATGGTTGATATAGAAACATTGTAATTGCTCTTAATACTGTAAATTATAACAAACGTGTCGTTTTAAGCAAAATGAATGAACTCTCCAATATTTCCTGCTGACAAAACCTTTTTAAAACGCGTTTCAGGTAATTACAGTATATTGGAGTAAGAGATGGATACGACACTGAAGGGCTTCAAGAAGTGGCTTATTTTATCAAATTAAGAAATATTGTTTTATGTAATCAAATTTATCCTTATTAAAGCTACCTTTGTAAAACATGGGTTTATCCCATCTATTTAATAAATAAAATCCGGTGTTTTCTAAACTCTGATATTTTTCCTAACTCACGGTCCTGATGAAATTTCCGCTGCAATATTTTTCAAAATAATCACCGGTACCACATGGCTGTTCGCGGCTCCCGATTCCGTCCAGGGTGGGTCGGGGGACGTGACAGAAGGTGGTATCAGAGCCACTGCTTTAAGCCAATAGGTGTTGTGATAATATTACCTAAGCTTAAATAAAAGAGTTAGGAAATTACTATTAACTGGTAGCATACATGATAGCATTTAGACTTGAACTTAAGAAAATATGCCTTAATATCAGCTTCGATATAAGCTAAAATACTTGTGTAAATAAAGTGTGATAGGTTTTGGTATGCCATGAGAATGATAACTAGAACGCTGCAGGTATAATAAATAAGCAATAACACTTGACCATTGTTATTTCTTATTTATTGGTACTACTTTGTTCTAGAATATGATCAGTCAGGTAAATATTTATTTCCTGATTCGTGTTGAAAGTCATAATGCACTTTCCAAATCATGATTTAAGAAAAATACTATTTATGGGAAATACAAAATTTCTTCTCCGACAAGACTGGGTATGGTGTAGCAGACTCTCCAGTTTGTCTGGATATATTGAGGTTACCTCTCCGGCGAGAACCGGATAAGACGGGGTATATAATATGTCAAACAAGTGACAAGATTTCCCTAAATAGTATCATGACTTGACTTGTTTTTGGAAATATGAATCTGTTAAATACATTGACCTTATAGAGGGTATGTATATTACAGTATGTGAAATGTATGATTATATAGATATGTATATCTATAAGAAATTCCAAAAGTCAGTTAGGAATAAAGCACAAGCATATGTGTCAATAATAAATCTAGATTTCTTTATCAGGAATCTTTTGCATATATCTATAATTTCGATATCAAACATTATTTCGTTTGATCATCTACCTCGTAACTCGTGCAATAGAAACCCTTTAAGTTGGGACGTCATCAAAAGTATAAGAATTACCAATGAGTTACCATAGACTACTAACGCAAGTAAGAAGCATGTAAAGTTGTGCTAGTGCACAAGAAAACACATGAAACTTAAAATGTTACGACCATAAACGTCAAAGTATGTCACACACGATTTCCAAGGCAAGACCCTTGGAAAATATAATTGGGCACGACGACACCAATGCGAATTCTGTCAGAAGAAGAACTACTAATAAAAAAGCAGCACTTGGCCACGAAATCCTACAAACAACATAAATCTCGCTGAGGTACGTTGGAACAATATTTCACAACCATCGGTGCACAGTCTGATCAGAGTCATAATTATTAGCACTACAAAAGAAGTCACATACTTTTGCAACTCCCCTATTTCATTTTATTCGACATTCCCTGGCAATGTCATTTAACAACAGTTATCACACGAAAATCCAGATAAAATTCTTATATTTCTTTCATTAAAATTCTGACTTCTGCATATAAAGAGTTGACTTTCGTGTTTCTACTTCCTCTAATGATCATCATACTATGAGGATTTCTTTCATAATAGTGAATATTGATCTATTTCATTTCTTGGTAAATCCACACGTTACACATGCACTGTTTGTTATGCATTTGGTTCATTTGATTCATGAAGACCACTGGAGGGCTTCATTCCGATTTGTTATCCAAACTCAAATATCATTCCGCTTTTTGTACTGTGAACCGCATTATTGCAAAACAATGACTCCTTGATATCGAGTCAATGAATTTCTTGAAAAACTTAATTTTCTTTGGCATACATAGTTTCTATTGTGACCATGTCCGAACTTTCTTATTAAAACTTGTTTTGTTTAAATCAAGTTCAAATTATTTGACTTGCTCACATTACATATTCATTTCAAAATCCCATATGATGGATTGAAGCTATCCTATTCAAAATAGTCCCAACAAGCACTTCAATTGTTTTGCTTGGCCTTCGCCTTTACTGAATTATTTCTTTCATTACGATCACCTTGTGGTGACATTTTCATAAAATGAAAGCTTGCACTAATCTCGTTTGTACATATCATATACGAATTTAATTATTTATTTATTTATTTATATTAAATTTGCTTTGTTGATTTATCTTATAAAAGTCATCTTAACACAAATCGTGTGCTAAGATAATGATACACAAATTCATGTCATATTTCCGTATATCTCTTAATGATTCTTACAACATCAATCAAGTCTTTCGTGATAATTATTGCTTTAACATCTTCAATAGAAAAACATTATATAAAATTAATTATATATGGAAACTTACATAAGTGATTACCTAATTTACAATATAGTATTACTATATTCTTATTAAACCATTGAGGTGAAGAATTTATATTTTTATATATATGTATAAAAATTATGTTTGAGTTATACTCTCATTAAAGTGTATGTTTAGTTATTTATTTCTAATATTAGTTTTATTATTAGTAATAAAATATTAATAGTAATAGTGTTAGTATTATTTTAAAATACTAGGGTTATTGTCAAGGTCAGATATTGGGTAACCTAGCCTTAGTTAGGCATGGACTGATCACATATGCTTAAACAAGGCAGCACTAACCAATATCCAACCATGATAATGACTAGTTAATGTATATAAAAATATATATACTTTGTACTGTAAGAAGAAGACATATTTTCATAAAACAATACAAGAATTAGAGGGATGAATAAAATTATCTAAATAATTGTCTAAATAGTCATAGACAAGACATTTTATATTTATAAGTAATTGTTCATCTTGTTTAATATTCCACAACTATTAAATACTTATAGAAATATTATTTTAATATATTAAAATATCAAATGTTATTTACTTAAGCCAATTAAGTAATGCTATTTGCTTAAGCCAATATTTAAGTATGTTTGATATTAAAATAAACATTTATTATTTTACTTTTATGATTTAAAATATCTTATTTTGTAAAATCTTATAGTTAAACATACTTGATTAAAAAAATGATAATCGTGAGTTCTAGGATATTTGGATAAACATATTAATAAAACATACATCATTATTTTATCGAAAATTACCACGAGTTTTGATATTCTAAAACTATCTATATTAATTTATTATTTTACTTTTATGATAACATATAAATCATAAAAGGAAAAGGTATTTAATAAATTAAAATATCACCTATCTTTGATCGAACATTTTATTGCTTGATTAAAATCGTCTTAATGCAATTATATATTAAGACAATAATACACTAACTCTATTGTCTTTCGTGTATCCTTGCAATTCACTCATATCAGCATATTGATTTTCTCATATCATAATTTAATATTTGACAAATCATTTTCATGCTTTTATTTCATTTGGAACATGTCAATTCTATGTTTTCCTCAGTTGCCAATCAAAGTAAGCTTTCTTTTGACAAAGAATTTTATTGATTCTAAAAGTCCTTCACATTCATTTTAAATATCTATTGATCATATATCTTTTGGCTTGAACCTAGTCACCTTGGAAATTATATCATTTCATCTCATTCGTTTGTTATCGATTTCTTGAACTAATTCAGTTGAACCATTGAATCCTACTTATTTTACAACTCATATTCACAAAAATTAGATATTTTGATTCTGTGTCATTTATCTTAATATTGTTTTTATTGACTAAAATATGACATAAGTCTAAAAGAAATATCGTAACCCAAATCTCGAGGACGAGATTTAAAACAAGGTGGAGTGGATGTAACATTCCTATTTTTATATAAGAATTATAGGTTTGGTTAAATTTATTAGCCACTAGTAACTAGTTTATTTTTAATATAAATATTCAACCCAAATAGTTTTAAACACTATTTTATATAGTTGGTTGAAATATTATATTAATTAATTGGCCTGTATATAGGTGACCTTTCTAAATAAAATAAAAAGTATATAAAAACTTATATTATTAGACAGATAGTTTACGGGTAAGTTGACTGTAATAAATATGAAGTACCTAGACGGGCCTAGTAACCGTATACTAATTAAATTATAAAAAATACATTGTACTTGAACCTACTCTATTTTTAATGAAACTTAGTTCAAAATGTAAACAAAAATATTATCGTTCTAAAGATATATTTATTGTTTTATAAAACATCGTATTTTATAAGTTATAAGCGCCAAATAAGTGAAGCAGTTAAATTAATTATAATATAATAAAATAATAATAAAACAAAACTTTGAATTTTGAATTCAATGTATACGTATGAAATATAAAATAATAGAAACAAAAATCAAAACTAACATGTATATGTAATGCATAAGAAAGGTACGTGTATGTAGACTGTATACGTGTTCATTTCTTAAGCTTCTAAGAACTTGAAAGGTCACTATAAATTAAAGCCAAAGTCATCCAAGAAATTGCCTAGTCTGTCTCCATCTTTTGTCTATCTCTATCTCTCGAAATTTCTATGTTATTCTTATTTTTATTTTCTTATTCTTACCTATAATAATAAGGCTCTGCCCCGTTTTAAGTGTTTTAACTCCCGATCACCGCTACCCTTTCCGATTAATCTGAGCCTCATAACACATGTCAAGGCTCTGCCAGACTAAGTTTGTTGGGGTTCTGTCTCGTGACATAGGGATAAGGTTGAATTAGGGGTATTATATTTTATTTTTATATAGCTCAGAAGTTATACCCAAAATTTATACCAGGAGGCTTTCTAATTGAACCCTAAAGTTACAAAGTGGGTCCATTCTCTTTTCTCACTATTTTATTCCCCTTTTCTTTATAATATAATTATAGTAAAAAATGTCCCAAATCAAACCATAAGTAAAAACCCGGACCCTTGAAACCTCAATCCATATCGAAAATCAAGAAATTTAGAATATTGGTCTTCTCGCGGGGCGCGTAAAGGTTAAGCATACCTTACGCGGGCCGCGTCAACCTTCAGTTGGACCGGATAAGCATCCGGATCCACGTGTCGTCACGTGTCGCAACTACCGGTGACTCAGCAACTTTCGATATGATCCACACTCCTACACGGGCCGCGTAAGGTTTGGCCTGAGACTTACGCGGGCCGCGAGGGAACCCAATTTCAGCTATAAATAGCCTAGCTCAGGGGCTTTCATTCTGTGTTGACGAAACTTTCAAATTCTTTATAATTCTGCTCGAATTTCACTTTCAAAGTAGCTAGGCGCTGCTACGATACAGGGTATTAACTCGATCGCTGCTACGATTCAATGTCCGATCGATTGAAACTATCCGACAGGATGTTTAAATGCTATACTTTGTCATTAGTCGTGATTTCGACAGGATGTTTGAGTATCACCCGAACTCGGGGAATACTCTTTCATTCGTTGTGAATCCGATGGATGTTTAAGTAATTGCACTTTGTCATTTGTCGTGAGGGTTTTAATCTCGTGAGTTATCGTAAATGCTGTATTAGTTATTTACCTAGTTCGTGTGCACTAGGTTACAACACTAATCAATAGGCTAAGCTCTGCCCGTATAAATCTGCATGCTTATAATGTGAGTCATTCTCTTTTTATCAAATTTGATTTCAAAAGCATGTTTATTTTCAAAGTTATAATTACAGGGATTAAGTCTTTGTAGTCACCAGATTACAACCGGTATGTGGGGTTTTATATACATTACTTGATAATCTTCACCATTGGACAACGGGAGGGCCAATGGGTCGAGGGCCAATGTGCTGGAGACTCCTGTGATCGGTGTAAATGGTGCATTTGGTACCGTACAGGTAATGTCTCCATATCTAGAGTGCAAACACTATTGCTCCCAGCTTTAAATCATGGGTAGTGTAGTTCTTTTCGTGGACCTTGAGCTGGCGTGATGCGTAAGCAATGACCTTTTCACGTTGCATCAACACACAACCAAGTCCTTGGATTAACGTGTAACATTCCTATTTTTATATAAGAATTATAGGTTTGGTTAAATTTATTAGCCACTAGTAACTAGTTTATTTTTAATATAAATATTCAACCCAAATAGTTTTAAACACTATTTTATATAGTTGGTTGAAATATTATATTAATTAATTGGCCTGTATATAGGTGACCTTTCTAAATAAAATAAAAAGTATATAAAAACTTATATTATTAGACAGATAGTTTACGGGTAAGTTGACTATAATAAATATGAAGTACCGAGATGGGCATAGTAACCGTATACTAATTAAATTATAAAAATTCATTGTACTTGAACCTACTCTATTTTTAATGAAACTTGGTTCAAAATGTAAACAAAAATATTATCGTTCTAAAGATATATTTATTGTTTTATAAAACATCGTATTTTATAAGTTATAAGCACCAAATAAGTGATCAGCTAAATTAATTATAATATAATAAAATAATAATAAAACAAAACTTTGAATTTTGAATTCAATGTATACGTATGAAATATAAAATAATAGAAACAAAAATCAAAACTAACATGTATATGTAATGCATAAGAAAGGTACGTGTATGTAGACTGTATACGTGTTCATTTCTTAAGCTTCTAAGAACTTGAAAGGTCACTATAAATTAAAGCCAAAGTCATCCAAGAAATTGCCTAGTCTGTCTCCATCTTTTGTCTATCTCTATCTCTCGAAATTTCTATGTTATTCTTATTTTTATTTTCTTATTCTTACCTATAATAATAATAAGGCTCTGCCCCGTTTTAAGTGTTTTAACTCCCGATCACCGCTACCCTTTCCGATTAATCTGAGCCTCATAACACATGTCAAGGCTCTGCCTGACTAAGTTTGTTGGGGTTCTGTCTCGTGACATAGGGATAAGGTTGAATTAGGGGTATTATATTTTATTTTTATATAGCTCAGAAGTTATACCCAAAATTTATACCAGGAGGCTTTCTAATTGAACCCTAAAGTTACAAAGTGGGTCCATTCTCTTTTCTCACTATTTTATTCCCTTTTTCTTTATAATATAATTATAGTAAAAAATGTCCCAAATCAAACCATAAGTAAAAACCCGGACCCTTGAAACCCCAATCCATATCGAAAATCAAGAAATTTAGAATATTGGTCTTCTCGCGGGGCGCGTAAAGGTTAAGCATACCTTACGCAGGCCGCGTCAACCTTCAGTTGGACCGGATAAGCATCCGGATCCACGTGTCGTCACACGTGTCGCAACTACCGGTGACTCAGCAACTTTCGATATGATCCACACTCCTACACGGGCCGCGTAAGGTTTGGCCTGAGACTTACGCGGGCCGCGAGGGAACCCAATTTCAGCTATAAATAGCCTAGCTCAGGGGCTTTCATTCTGTGTTGACGAAACTTTCAAATTCTTTATAATTCTGCTCGAATTTCACTTTCAAAGTAGCTAGGCGCTGCTACGATACAGGGTATTAACTCGATCGCTGCTACGATTCAATGTCCGATCGATTGAAACTATCCGACAGGATGTTTAAATGTTATACTTTGTCATTAGTCGTGATTCCGACAGGATGTTTAAGTATCACCCGAACTCGGGGAATACTCTGTCATTCGTTGTGAATCCGATGGATGTTTAAGTAATTGCACTTTGTCATTTGTCGTGAGGATTTTAATCTCGTGAGTTATCGTAAATGCTGTATTAGTTATTTACCTAGTTCGTGTGCACTAGGTTACAAGACTAATCAATAGGCTAAGCTCTGCCCGTATAAATCTGCATGCTTATAATGTGAGTCATTCTCTTTTTATCAAATTTGATTTCAAAAGCATGTTTATTTTCAAAGTTATAATTACAGGGATTAAGTCTTTGTAGTCACCAGATTACAGCCGGTATGTGGGGTTTTGTATACATTACTTGATAATCTTCACCATTGGACAACGGGTTAGGCAAGGGGTGATATGACCATAGTCACAGACACCATTGGACAACGGGAGGGCCAATGGGTCGAGTGACAAATACCGTGGGTATATGCTTGATATAGAAACATTGTAATCGCTCTTAATACTGTAAATTATAACAAACGTGTCGTTTTAAGCAAACTGAATGAACTCACCAGTATTTCCTGCTGACAAAACCTTTTTAAAACGCGTTTCAGGTAATTACAGTAGATTGGAGTAAGAGATGGATACGACACTGAAGGGCTTCAAGAAGTGGCTTATTTTATCAAATTAAGAAATATTGTTTTATGTAATCTAATTTATCCTTATTAAAGCTACCTTTGTAAAACATGGGTTTATCCCATCTATTTAATAAATAAAATCCGATGTTTTCTAAACTCTGATATTTTTCCTAACTCACGGTCCTGATGAAATTTCCGCTGCAATATTTTTCAAAATAATCACCGGTACCACTTAGCTGTTCGCGGCTCCCGATTCCGTCCAGGGTGGGTCGGGGGACGTGACATGACGCGTCACAATATACCACGAAGTCTTCTGTGCCTTTTGGTAATGAAAGAATAAGGGGTACAACAGAGTTTCACCTTCAACTGTTGAAATGTGGATTCCTAAGCAATCTCTCGAGTTAGAGTTGCAAGGGTTTGTGCATACGATCAAGAAAAGCGGGCTTCGCAACGTCAAAAGTCGTTCATTGGAAACTAAACATAAGGTTGTTTGTGTTGTAGGGGCTCCATGGTAAGGTGTAGGTATCGTTCGGATTCCTACTAGTTCTTGGAGTAGTTTCAGATGTCGTCAAAGAAAACAAGTGGCATATCTGTCAAGGTAGGCTAAATTCCAATGTCGTGACTGGTAACCTATCTCGGTCGTATCGAGTTCTAAGGACAGTTCTCGTGATACCTCCATATCTGTGATATTCATAACCCATTGCTCCTCGAGTAACGTTCATAGAGAATAACTCTTCCAGGCGAGAGTTCACGGAGAATGTTGTTAGGATGAGGATCATAGGATTTGAGAAGTTTATCGCGACTAGATGTGGAAACATGCAAAAAGGGTAGTCGCAATCGATGCGTAGGCGTTTAAGAATCCGTAGTAGGGGTTTTCCTGCTGTCGAGGGTATAGCAGGTCGTACACAAGTTGCATAAGGTTAAAATGAAGAACGCCGTTTGTCGAATAGAAGTGCCATGTTGGTATGTTATGCATAACAAAGATTACCATAGAAGAATGGTTGTTGCACAAGTTTATAGTGTTATGGTTCATCGAAACCTCCTTCTAAGTTGTCGGGCTCGCCCACACAAGATGGAAGAGTAATTCGCCTTGATCCATGATCTTAGATGAGTTTGCGATTTATCGAGTCGGAAAGCAACCAAATTTGGAGGAGTTTCCTTAGGTCATGCGAAAGAATCTGAAAAATGTCTGTGTAGTCAAGAGGTTTCAAAGAAAGGACGTGAAAACATGTTCAAGAGGGTATGATCGTATCAACAACACATCACCATTCTCAAGGTTTTCAGAAGTGATCACCAATAATCGAACGTTGAGCCTTCCAAATTCTCTAAACTATAGTGAGTTCGTATTAGTGTCTCTGCATGAAGAAGCGAGGACGTAGTGTCACTGTGGTAAAGGAATGATGGTTTTGTTTAAGTCAATAGTAAAAATTGGGCATGGCATTAATCAACAAGTATAGGTTGGTACAAAGGCTAGCGAAAAGGTTTCACATAATTAAGATAAACTATTATAGGATCAAAATGCGATTGTGATAGTATTAGGGGGGAAAAGGGTGAGGTAAATGTGTAGTTCATCGTGTCCGTCTGTAGGATGAGTAATCCGTATCTCCGTCCTCGAATGTCCCGAAGACTATCCCTTCATTAGGAGGCATCCACTTGCTAAGTTGGGTACACGAAGGTGTAAATCAAAGTAGAATAAGAATTGAACACCCAACAGGGTAATGGGGGTAATCTTGTGATCGGTGGAAATCGTGGTATGGTTGTTAGCGTTTCGTTATATCGGTTGCGGATCGATGAAACACGAGGTTGGTGATGTTCATACGAAGAATTGAGCGAAAACAAAAATCCAACAAATAACCGAAGAATTTCGCCGACTATTCCGTTCTCTAGAGGCAGTTCCAGTAATGGTAGATGGCGACATCGACATGAAAGGAAAGTTCGTTGCCTCATGGTCACGTGAGTATATCACTGGTCCAAAACAGAGTTTGGATAATAGGGTTTCGAGTTATACAACGTCAAACACGTGTAACTGTGACTGCTTCGTTTCTGGTGACGACGACTAGTGGAGATGACGGGGTTTGTTGACATGGACGCGTGGGTACACTGTTCTCCTAAATCCGAGTTCGTTTGGGCCGGCTCTGGTCTACGTGAATGTTGTCGTGCCAACTGAATGTACGGAGGGTCATATCTGAATTCTAGCTGTAATGACGACGTCATGTCGAGACAGTCATATGGGTAAATAGAATGCATAAAACATTTGCCATAGTGGGGTGAGGAGAAAACAGGAAAAGAATTTGATCACTACTTGTCAAGTTTCAAATAAACAGATGAGTGTCAAAGCGAGCACACTAGGGCTAATAAGGGCAACATGCTTCTACGTTAACTAAGCATACCATAAACAACACACCATGAAAATGTAACTAACAAGTAGGTAACATAAACATAGACCATACCATCTAAAGTGTTGAGTCTTACACGTGGAGCGAAGTGTCGTTGTAGATCGTTGAGCACTGAATAGATTATAGTCTGGTTTTTGTCAAAAAAGATTTTTCTCCTTTTAAAACTAATTTCACTATAACCAATGGCTCTGATACCAATCTGTCACAACCCCAAAAATCCAAAAGCGGAGTATCACCGCAGGGAGCGTGACTGACCAGGATCCAGCCACCTGTGACACCCGGCTCTTTAGGCCGTACCGTACAATTGTAGCACGTATTGTGAATAGGTTATAGGGCTATATTTTACTGGTTATGATGTTTATACGTGAAATTTAATGTGTTGGAAAAATTACAGTTTGATAAAAATTATGTTGGCAACGATAAGATAGACGCTTATCGCGTAACGGTTAAAATGCGAAACGAACATCGGTGACCGCCCGGACAGTGTTAAAACCCTAAAAATAGTCTGTTATGATTAAAATAATAATTTTAATCCTATTCGTGAGGAAGAATGTATTAAAACGCTAAGAAACTCTATTTTTCGAATTTAAGCGCGTTCCGCGTAATGCAGCGCGTATACCGACAAAATACTGTCAACACCGCCCGTCAAGACAACTGAAAATCATTGTAACAATAATTTGATAAGTTTATTCTTATAGAATGACAAAAATAAATAAAAACGCTTAAATTCATATTTTTGCGATATTTAACGTGTATCGCGCAACACAGCGCGCATACTGCCAAATACTAACAACGCAACCAGTCAAGGCAACTGGTAATTATTTTAGTAATAATTTTGAGTGATTATTTTTATAGGGTGATAAAAATAATTTAAAACGCATTAAAACGGGATTAAAACGCTGGATAAAATACCCGGTAATCAGTAAAATACCTGTTTGTGAGCTAATTTACATATACTATGTATATGTATATATATAATATGAGAGAGAGGGCATGGGTGGCGGCACTTTGGGCTGCCATGTTTCTCTAGTTTCTTGCAATATGGACACTTGTCCAACCTAGGGAAGATGCATGATGATTAATCTTGATTAGTTTATAAATGTGAAGGAATGTGTCTTGCATTTATGTTGAATGATTAGATGATGATGATCATATGAAGATGATATTAATTTTGAAGATATGAACATAAGTTAAAGGCATGTCTAGATGCATTTAGTCCATACATGATGATGATGATATGATATACGTGCATTAAGTGTTTGTACATAGTCATGCATGTGGGTGTATGTACACAAAATGATGGATAAATGATGTTATGATAAAAATAGTTTTAGATCAGATTATAAACCTTAAAATAAAGTTACTTTGAAGTTTTTAATGATATGTAACTTTGTCATAATAATTGCTAGCCTTATAAGTTGTACTTGGTGCATTAAAAATTGTAAAATATGTGAAATCGCATGAGTTATGTGACTTAAATAAAAACTGCACTAATCTGAATATAATCACTATTTTAATTAATAAATAACATGTATTGTGTTAAATACCAAGTCATTTCGAGCTGGGATGGTTACGGTAACATTTAACGGAAAACTATGCGTTAAAACGGTCAAAAATCGGCTTTTCGGATGATTTATACAAAACTGATTTAGATCAGTAAATAAACTAATATTTTTAGTTTAAAAATAAGTATTTTAACTAATTTCAAGCTTACTTGGTGTTTGGTTGGTCATATGTGACTTCCGACGACAGAAAACGTTACCGAATCGCTAAGATGCGCACTTTTCAGTGAACATTAGTATGGGTGAATTTTGAGTGAATCTTTTGTGATAAAATGTGTTAAGTGATTTTGACATGTAAATATGATAATATGTTAAGTGTTTATCTAATAATAGGAAATTTAGATTTTTGCATGTATGCATGTACGTTTTGTGCGGTAAAAACGGTAAAAGTGCGTTAAATGTGTAACATGTTTGTGGAGCATGAAATTGATATATATATAGGATATTTCGTGTGTAATTGCTTTAAAAATGACATGTTAGGATCTGAGGCTCTAATGATTGTGTTAGTTTGTATAATTTGAACAAATCAACAAAAATTAACAAAGTTTAAGTGCAGCAGAAATGAACAACAAACTCTGTAAACACAATCAAAGGAGAATGAAGTTTGATAAACAATTGCTTTTCATAGAGTCGAAAGATTACAATTCAAAGCAAAAGATTACAATGCAAGCTTACAAGCTAAGCTCCCCCTCAGCCTGATACTACAGTGGTTGGTTGCACAAGATGAAAGGATTGAATTGAGGAGAAGAACTCTCTCAAAACGATCAAATGTAACAGTACAGAGTACTGCTCCATTTATAGGCAAACCAAACCACTGAGGCATCTCAGCTGATGTCACCATGAAAGCGACATCTAACAAACTAACAAACTCTAACTACTGATCTACATAAACACTGATGACTAGAACCACTGATTACAAGGCAAAGGTAAACAACTGTTCCAGCTTTCAACTATTATAGGCTAACCACTGATGTCAGACTTCAGTGCATTCTTCAAAGGTGATCAGTCTTTGAATGGTCAGTACTTTGGGTCTTCAGCAGCACTTAGAGAACAACAGTAGATAGAACAAGAGTGTTTATCCTTCAGTAGTCTTTAAGTCTTCATCAGTGGTTAAAGAGTTGCAGATGTTGTGGCTAATCAGTGCTTAGAGTACAGCAGATGTTATGAATCACTTTCAAGGGGAAAGTCTTGATGCAAACTACTGTTTATTATGAATCCACTGTTGTGATCTGGTTTTGGCTTTACATCATCTGTTCCTCTGGTAGGGTTCAATCCCAACAATCTCCCCCTGGAACAGATGATGCCAAAACCCTTCATTATTCTGGATCTTTATTGTCTCATCAATAATTCCCTAACTTGTCCTTTGAATTGTAATTCAAAGTTCATAGATCTGTGTCATCCTCATCCCTGCACAGTGTAAGCGCAAGGAGATCCTGCAAATCTTCAACGCCCTGGCCAAGTGCTGTTTCCCTTGATATATGCTTCACTTCACCATTGGACCTGAGCAAAGTCAATACGTGGGTCTTTTGATCAGACATCCACTTTAGTATTTTTGAATCCAATGGGTTTCTTGGGAGAGATTTATTTGAAGAGTTTGGAGATTAAGGCCAGGTGATGACAACTTGAGCAATGTCTTGAGATTTTGCTGTTTCTTGTTGTTCTGCTCTAAGTGTCTGAAGGACCATCTTCATGATATATTCTTCTGAAGCTTGGTCTTCTTTTGGTATTTCTGCATCCATCTGCTTTGTTTCCTTCTTTGATAAAGGATGGCAGCAGGTGGTGTTGGTACTGGTGAGGATGTTTTTGATGGGGCAGTGGATTTTATAGTTGTTGTTGAAATGGTGAGAGCGGTGGTTGAAGTGTGTGTTTGATGTAGTATTGGTGGCAGTTGTTTGAGTGACAAATGTTGTTAATGGTGGAGGTGTAAGTGATTTTGTGGGAACAGAAGTTGTGGTTGAAGTAGTAACTGGTTTAGTTTTAGAAGCTGTGGTGGTTGATTGCCTTGTTTTTCTAACAGGACTACCTTCTTTTTGCAGAACTATCTTTTTCTCAACCAAACTTCTGCTCTCATCCCTTACCCTTTCAATATCAGCAGTGGTTTTGAGACCAGCTGTATTGACTTGACTATGAACGATCCTCATTTGTGTATCTTCATCACCTGCTTGAATTTTCAGGGTTTCATCACCTCCCTTTTCCTTTTCTTTGACAGATGTTTCAGCAGAAGTTAATGAAGGATTTTCCTTAGAGTCATTTTTCTTCCCCTTTTTGGCATCATCACCTCTTTCGAAGATAGGTGCAGGGGTTGATACAAATTCCACAGCTCATCTGGAGTAGGAGCAGATGATGGAGTAGCTGTTGGAGGTGGTGCAGTAGTAGATTGTACCCTTTGTGCTTTTAACAACTGTTGCAGCATGTCTTTGATTTCTACAACAGATGTATCCAGTTTATCAATTCTAGCCGTCAATTCTTGGTACATTAAACCATCACCCAACTTAATGGGGTCATCTGATTTCCCACTAGCAGTGGTTGTAACAGTGGTTGATTGAGGAAGTGTATCCTAAAAATCATCCACTGTTGCCCCTTTGTCTTGGTACTGGGGACTTCTTTCTTCATAATGAGAAACGCTTTTTAGTGAACCAGTGAAGACTGGATACACAAGAGTTCCCGGTGAAGAAATTGCCTTCAAGGAAGTCTTATTGATGAAACTACTGTCCAAGTGCAAACCAGTGGGTTCAACACTTGTAGTAGCTGCTTCACTTGAACTACCACCAAGAGTTACTTGTAACTCAAGGGGTGTAACCTCCTCAGTCACTTGTTGGAGTATACTCTCAGTGATAGGTGGTTGAGAGGAACTGATTTATGTCTAAGTTATATCCAAAGCATGCAACAAGGTCATTATTGATGGTGGTATTTGTGAAGTGATGATGGGAGTTGAAAGTGAATTTGCCCCGGGCAGTGGGCTGTGGATGATGGAATCAAGTGATTCCAGAGCATCATAATTTGGTGTCCCTGTTCTTACAACCTGTTCTTTTTTAGAAGAAGCATGAGGAGTTTGAGGCATGGGTTGAGACCTTTCTACCATCTGCTGTGAGGAAGTAGCAGCAGTGGTTTCTAGTGACTTTTGTGTTGTCACTGGCAGTTGCTCTGGGATCTCATCTTCCAGAGTTGCCTTTAATGTAGGTTTGGGGGGCTTTTGAATTTTCTTTTGTTTTGGTCTTTTGGTGGATTTAGGTGTGGGTTTCACAGCAGTTGTGTTACTGCTGTGATCACCTTGAGCAGTGGGCTCAGCAGCAGGTGCCTGAGGAGCAGTGGTAGCTGCTAAAGTCTACTCAGGAGCCTCTTCTTTTGTTTTTGAAATTTTTTTATAGCCTTATAAATGTTTCAGGTGTAAGGCCATTTATTTGAAAAAGTGATCATGGCATCTTATGCACACAACTGTTGAATAACATCTGTCCACGTGTAACCTTTGTTGTAAATCAGTGTTTTGCACAAGCAGAGGATGCACTTTGGCAGTGGATAGATTTTACTATTTAACAGAGTTTTAATGCCATCAGTGCTTTGAACAGACTTTGAGGATTTATTGAAAAATTCAATTTTAAACTATTTTTAAGGTTATTTTTTATTTTTCTAAAAAACATTTTTATGCTATTTACACATGGAACACAAGAAAGCTTGCTTTAATCCAAGTTTAGCACTCCAATAATAGGGATCAAGTTTTTCAATAGTAGATGAATCCAATTCTTAAGTTTATACATCTACCAACTGATCTTTAGGATGGACATGTTAAAGATGAAATCAAACCTTTTATAGCAATCCCTCACAAAGTGATGTCTGATGATGAGTGATGATGGATGAATGGGATATAAGATTTTTGATGATATATTTCAGCTGTTTGACAATCCTGCATAAAAGAAGTCTTTCGAGCAATTATATCAAAATCAAATATCATATTTTGAAGAGACAAACAGTTAGTTTCTCATTATGCAGCAGCAACATAGTCTTCTTCAAAACTGTTATTGTGGAAACATCTGTTGTTTGTGCTTAGTTTGAACAACATGAATCTTGACAACTATGCTCCAACATATGCAATGTTTTTGAGGGTCCACTTTTTACCAAAAAGATTCTCATCCTTTGGTAATGGAACAAGTTCTCAAACTTGTTTTTCCCTGAACTGTTGAAGCTCCTCTTCCTTATCAATTACCCAACTTTCTGTCTTTAAATGCCCCAAAGGTACATGACATGTTGATGGAATGGTAGATAGTCAAGAAGAAGACAATGGTTTTGGGATAAACTTTTTATAAGAATCCCTTTAATTGATGTTGTCAAGAGAATGGAAACATGAATGAATTTTAAAATGGCATTGGTGTTCAAAAGGTGAGGCTGTAGATGTGAGTCATCTGAGCTAACAACTGTTGGTGACTTTTGATGATCCAACAGCTGTTTGAAATGAGGATGGAAGGTTTTGAAGAATAGGTATGGCATACTGATTATTTTTATCCATTTTAATGGATTTTTATCAACAGTGGTTAGGGGTATGGTAGTAGCAAGGTTTAGAAGGCTACTTTGGTCAACAACTGTTGGTGCAACAGTGGATAAGCTTTGATAGAAGTTTTGAACATCTGCTGCTCTGATGAAGAAAATGATTTTGTCCTGTGATAACACAGTATCATGTCCAACATCTTTTGATGGTGATAATGAGATATCTGCAAGGTAACATCCTTGACAAAACACATTTTAGATGCATATTATCAAGATTAACACATTAGCAGGTTTTTACAGGGATTTGTATTCAAGGTTTTACTACTTATCTATTTCCTGCTTTAAACATTTGATAATTTTTTACAGTAGTTGAGTATCCCAGATGATGGCAACCTTTTCACTTTGACTACACATTTTGTGTTCTAATCCTTAGAGTAAAACATGAGTAGTCAAGAATTTTAAGGTCTGTTAGGAATCAATCTTTGATGAAAACTTGAGTTTGAAATGACCTTAACTTGTTTCACCATCTCCTTTTGATCTATTTTCAAGGAAAATATCACCCTAAGCAAAAATATAAGGGGTCTACATCCTGACAGGAATTGAAACTTTTACAAAAAAAAAAAAAAAAAAAAAAAAAAACAAGTAGATGTTCAAAATATATCATTCTCATAAAAACAAAGAACAATATATCCTGTTTTAAATGAAAGGCCTTAAAAAAATAAAGGTTTTCTGATAATAAATCAAACTGGGTCAGGTGAATTTCCAAAATCAAAATAATTTTGAAAAGGGTCAGAGTCAATTCACTTCTCAAGCTTAGGATAATGGTCACAGGTCTGAACCAAAATTTTGTAACCACTGTTTTGACACCATTTCCTTGTTAAATGATTGTAACTATGAGGTTACCTGTTCACAAAGATTTTGAAGGTTCTTTGTAAACCTTATTACCCTGTGAAGAATTTCTGAAAATTTTGGCCAAAACCTCTTTATTAATAATCAAACTGGTGATACCTTTGTTACCTGAACTCCCTGATATAGTGATTGTACATGGTTGATGGATGACAAATGTTTGACCAAGTATGTAGATCTCCTGTGGACTCTTAAGTGTTTTGGATTTATACTCTTTTCTTTTGATTTCAAAAGTTTTGAGATAAACACACTTTTGAGTTTTTGTAATTTTTCTTCTTTCCCTTTTACCCTTTCCATAGAAAAAGTATTGAAACTTTTACTGGAAGGTTTTCAAGGAAAGAATACCCAATCCAAAATCATTTTCAGCAATGTTTTGAGAGATTTGGACATTTTTGCTACTGCTTATGCCAAATTTCACATTACCCATGATCTGGTTTTCTTAAACATCAAACATATAACCTTTGTAGGATTTCACCCTTTTTCTCACAAGAGATTTGGGCTAATTTCAAACTCTTTACAACACTGATATTTTACTATCATGGTTTTGAGTAGATCCATGGTTATATCTGATGCATATTTTTGAGACTACTGATTTTCATCTTAATGTTTAGACAATTTTGTTTTAACTTTTGAAGATTTTTCAAAATTGTTCGTTCACATATAAGATTTTGTTCCTAAGGTTTTGTTCATCTCTTCTATGTTACCAATAGCATGGATGCCATTTTTCTGAACACAGGTCTTTAATGACATGAGATAAACCCTTAGCAGTAGTCAATCATGGAACCAAACATAGTTTACATCACAAACACTCATAAATCTATGAAAAACTATATCCACACCGAGATTTATCAAATTTTACCAACTTAAACAAACATCGGTAGTTTATATCAGATTATCAGTGTTATGTGAATTCTATGTGACAGATGACATCTTGGTTGTTTTACAGAGTTTTTGAATAATCAACTTTGGACGTGATTAATCGTTACTCTGTTTTTCAACTAAATACGACCAACCTTAGTATCAATGAATTTTTGAGTTGAACTGTTATGTCAAATTGACTGTTAAATCGAATTTAACTGTCCGAGCTCTGATACCAATTGTTAGGATCTGAGGCTCTAATGATTGTGTTAGTTTATATAATTTGAACAAATCAACAAAAATGAACAAAGTTTAAGTGCAGTAGAAATGAACAACAAACTCTGTAAACACAATCAAAGGAGAATGAAGTTTGATAAACAATTGCTTTTCATAGAGTCGAAAGATTACAATTCAAAGCAAAAGATTACAATGCAAGCTTACAAGCTAAGCTCCCCCTCAGCCTGATACTACAGTGGTTGGTTGCACAAGATGAAAGGATTGAATTAAGGAGAAGAACTCTCTCAAAACGATCAAATGTAACAGTACAGAGTACTGCTCCATTTATAGGCAAACCAAACCACTGAGGCATCTCAGCTGACGTCACCATGAAAGCGACATCTAACAAACTAACAAACTCTAACTACTGATCTACATAAACACTGATGACTAGAACCACTGATTACAAGGCAAAGGTAAACAACTGTTCCAGCTTTCAACTATTATAGGCTAACCACTGATGTCAGACTTCAGTGCATTCTTCAAAGGTGATCAGTCTTTGAATGGTCAGTACTTTGGGTCTTCAGCAGCACTTAGAGAACAACAGTAGATAGAACAAGAGTGTTTATCCTTCAGCAGTCTTTAAGTCTTCATCAGTGGTTAAAGAGTAGTAGATGTTGTGGCTAATCAGTGCTTCGAGTACAACAGATGTTATGAATCACTTTCAAGGGGAAAGTCTTGATGCAAACTACTGTTTATTATGAATCCACTGTTGTGATCCGGTTTTGGCTTTACATCATCTGTTCCTCTGGTAGGGTTCAATCCCAACATGACAAAATAGATAAATTAACAAGATTTCGTGAGTTTCGGTGTTAAATTATATGAACGTTTGTGTATAAATATTATGACGCGTAAATCGTAGGTATATCACGTATAAACGGGAGAGTTAAGGGAATTACACAATAACGGTCACCAATAAAACCGTTCAAAACGCAAAATCATAAAGATATATATATATATATATATATATATGTATGTTAGTGCATATGTTTGTTGACTTCGTCTTGTATCGAGTCTTGTAATAGAAATGATAGATCTAGGACACGTAGTACGAGGAAAATGGGAAATTGGCTGAAAAAGTCATTTCACACGAAATAGCCATTTCGTGCGAAATAGCAAATGACTGTTTCGTGCGAAATAGCAAATGACTGTTTCGTGCGAAATAGCAAATGACTGTTTCTTGCGAAATAGCAAATGTCTGTTTCATGCGAAATAGCTTGGCTATAAATACTAGGTCTGATCATTTCATTTATAACCTTGTGATTTTGATACCGAGGTGCTGCCAGTGTGTCTCCTGATTGTAAAACGTTGTATAATCAATACAAGAGACTCTTAAAGTGTATAACAAGCTGAACGAAGACTAAATCAATGAATTCCGCCTCTGATTTAGTCTGAGAACTCTTCTGAACGACTCGTTTGGTCGTGCAAACGATCCTACAAGTGGTATCAGAGCTCAGGAGGAAGAGTTCTTACCGATTTAGCTTGTTTTCACTAGAAAATTCTGACTTCTACTCATTTTCTTCACATTTTTTAGAATTAAACGAGGTTTTTACGGTCCAAATTAGCTGAGTTTTGGATATGTTGTGCGAAAACACCTGATCTATAACCCTACAAAGTTTCAGACCTAAATTGAAAGTAAAACTTGGTCAATTTGTCAAAAATCATGTCCGATCGTGTGAAATAGTGTGACGTCATCATTCATTTCGTACGAAATAGAAACCCATTTCGCACGAAATGCTCTATTTCGTATGAAGGTTGACTATTTTGTTTGAAAAATTTGTCATTTCGCACGAAATTAGTTTCATTTCGTTTGAAACATATCATTTCGTACGAAATAAGATTTCATATCGCGTGACAGGTCTATTTCATTTGAAAGTGCTTATTTCGTTTGAAAGTTTGTCATATCGTGTGAAACAGACATTTCGCGTGAAACATATCATCGAACCATGTGCGTTGACTGAATAAAGTTGAGAGGTCTAATAGAATTGTAGATCAGATTAAAAGGTTGTCGGCCACATCACGTGAACTCATAAATCCATTTATTGCATTATAGAATTGGCCCCAATCATGTGCATATAGTGTCAGAAGTTTATTAATAAGTGCATGAGAAGAATCAAATTGAGTTGAACGATATTGTTTGTCGGCCATATTACATGTGAATTGTCAGTGATTTTAAGCAATATGTCTCGGCCCATGTGATCTAATCTTGAGGTCCAATCCAATTGAAATTGCATGTATGTCAGTCCACTATATGAATACCTTGGCCCAATTATCCATAATAGCGGCCTAATAGAATCGAATTTGATTGTTGTGTGTGTCGGTTAAGTGGTCATTGATGTGTTCAAATATTAACATATAAATTTCATCAAATGAGGCATAAAACTAACCCCTTTTTAGTACTAATGTTGGAAAAAGTGTGCTTTTGTCTTCCTTTTGTATTTTCAGGATTAAATGAGCTCAAATTAACAAAAGAAGCAAAAAGACATCAAAATCTAACATAAATACGAGAAAAAGGTCAAGACGTGACATGCCCGACCCCACAACAGCATCTTCCCAAGCAAAACAAGATATCAGAGGCCTGAACACGCCCCGTGCTCAGCCAGCACGGGGGCGTGCCCAAGTGTCAGCAGAAAAGACAAAGTGGTAGAGCCTTCTATTGCCCACCACGGGGCCGTGCTCAGCGGACACGGGCCGTGGTCAACTATAAGATTCGCACAATCCAGGCAAATCTTCATAGTACAAAGATTCTTCTGCACACGGGGTCGTGCTCAGCGGACACGGGGGCGTGGTCAACCAATAAGACAAAGCTTCATTTAATGAAGAAAGAGAGGATGTGGACACGGGGCCGTGCCCACTGGACACGGGGCCGTGCCCGAGCTTCTGTTCAGCCTATAAATAGAAGTGCTTGGCTCAAGCTCAAACCATCCCTTGGCACACCACCTCTCTCACACTTCACCCACCACCCACCACCACCATAACACCATCATCCATTGTCCATCGTAGAGTGTGTGAGTCGTCTCGGGATCCAAGATTGATCGTAAGAGTTCTTGACAATCAAGGCAATGTTTGCCTAAGTCTCTTACATCACTTGGTGAAGACAAAGTGTCTAGTGTAATACTTTTTATTTCTAATCTTTTGCACTTTTTATTTGGTTTTGTATTAATGACTTTAATGACTAGTTGCTTATGTTGAAGGTGATCTTTCCTTATCGTTTGTCCGTGGTGTCTTGAAATTATTTTACTGTCTATATAAAATAAAAGATTTTCACCATTCATATCTCCACGGTCTATATGGAGGTATGTTGGCTACCTGGTCGGGGGTTAAGGGAACGGTTTGGTAAAGGTCTTGCCATTGTTCAGCGTTTAGAGGTCCTGCAATGGACCTGGGTCAAATTTAGTAGGACCTCCTTCAATACTTAACGGTATTGGATGGCGGGGGCCCAAACTCTTTGATCCCCTCATAAGTTAACTACTATTAATACTATAACCCGGCTATTTAGGACTGTATCCCTGCTGACTCAGACTACTTAGTCGAGGGTAACGTCACCTCCAAAAGAGGGGCCTACCATAATATTGCATTAATAACTTAATTAATTATCTTCCAATAATCCACCCTTTTAGGATTGTATCCTTGCTGACTCAAACTACTGGGGTGAGGGTAACGTCACCTTCAAAAGAGGGGCCTACTACAATAACTAAGATAATCCCTATGTCGATTGTGCCGTGAAGGACTCCCCATCAACTTCGTTTGATGCATACATAGACCTGAGCGATTCGACATACACCTTCTTTAACGAGATCCCGGGAAAGGGTTGGACTTGTCCACCTACATATAGCTTAGGAATCACCCTCACCGACAACCTCTTGCGTTCTCGTCTTAATCTAGATCAATTAAGGTATCTTAGGCACTTTGGGGTTGTTCCATCCAGTAAGGAACCGCCCGATCCGGAAAAGTTCCTTAAAAATAGACGAACTTCATAAAACTGCCTTCCGACACGGGGCCGTGCCCAGGTCAACACGCCCCCGTGTCCACCAAAAGATTCCCTTCTGACTTTTGTCAGAATACGGACAAAATGTGTCAGGATCTTGCCTGCACACGGGGCCGTGTAGAGCCGACACGGGGCCGTGTCCAGCACGCTGTCGTTTTCTATAAATGCAGCCAAGAACCCTGCACATTTGGACCATCCAGGGACAGAGATTTAGAGGGATTTTCTGACTTACCATCCTAGGTATGTTCTAAAAGAAGGTTCCTACAAGCATCTTGTCCTTTCCTCTTTTATCTATTGCCTTCTTCTTCATCTTTCTTGCAACAAGAACTCCATTAAAGCTTGATTTCAAGCTTTGATGTGACGTTTATTGAATTTCTATCCAAGGAATCTTGTTAAAAATAAGTTACACAACATTGTTTTAAGTTATTTCTGCTCAAAAAGCTTCATAAGTTAAGAAAATAATTTGAAACCCCAAGATTCCTTGTTCTGAAAATCTGCAGAAAGTTGAACACGGGGCCGTGCTCATTGAGCACGGGGCCGTGCCCGTGGTACTGTTTCATTAAAACGAACTACTTTTGGTTTGTTTTCGTAGAATGTCTAGCCAGAACAGCGGAACCTCTTCTGCACACTCAAGGAACAGTCGACGAGAAAAGAGGCCATCGATTGAAACAACTCTCGTAAGATATGTAATGGCACTACGTGAAGCACTTGACGAGATGACTTCAGTGGAGGAGGTCCTCATTGACCGTATAAATTATCTCTCGGTGGGGTTGGAAAACAGTTTCCAGGAAATAAACCTCTTGCACCAGAGGTTAAACATTCCGGTAACACCTCCTATGGAACCAATCCTCCCTCAAGAAGATTGGAACCTCGCACTTGGAATTCAAAATCCTACCGGTTGGGACGACATTCCGGCAGAACCTCCTTTTGAAGAACTCCACGAAATTCCGGTAGAAGTTACACCTCCTCAACCCGATGCTCATGAGCCCGCTTTTCTTCTCCCTAGGGAGATCGAAGAGTGGCTCGCCGATGTATGAGGAGCCCTTACCCGTAGGAAGAAGTTGTCAAGCCACTTTTAACCGAGAGATCTATCTTTTCGGAAATTTTGCTAATAGAATAAATAGTAGGCTAGAAACTTCTTGGATTGGATTTCTTGTGTTCCTTTGACCTAACTAGCTAATATTTTAATTTTTAGGACTATTATGTAATTTTCTCTATGATTAATGAATGATGGTTTTAGTTAATTTGGTGTTTTGGATGGTGTTGAAATGAATAAAACACACTTGAGATGGCAAAGGATGCAAGGGAAACTTGAACCAGCACTCTATACAGGAAAACAGAACCGTCCGACAAATTTCTTCGTTTACAGTAAGCTCGGCACGGGCCGTGTCCACCCAACACGGCCCCGTGCTGCACTATCTGCAGAAAAAGACCCAGTTCAGGTAACTGGACACGGGCCGTGTTCACCCAACACGCCCCCGTGTCCAGACTTCTGTTTCTCTTGTCTTAATTTTGTTACTGGCACTTGAACACGGGGCCGTGCCCGGATCACACGGGGCCGTGTTCAGCGCCCAGTAACACAAAATTTTTGCTTTTCACACCTTTTTACACATTCAATCAACCTAAAAAAACTTATTTTTGGGACACATTGAGGACAATGTGTAATTTAAGTGTGGGGGGGATGCTAAAACCTTGAAACTTGCAAGTCCTAAATACAAGCCTTACACAAAACTCTATTGGAACCGCTAATCACCCCAAATTTTTTTCAAAAATTTTCATTTTTTTTACTTGTCTAGGTTTAATTCGGGAAATTCAAGTTCTTAAAAAGGTTATATTTTTATGAATTTACAACCGATAGCGTCGTGATAAAAAGAACCAACATAAGAAAATTATGAAAAGGCATGACAAGCTTAGTTAAAATTTGATTATATATACTTGATCACATAAAAACCCATTCCCACAAAAGTGAGTTTTGAGCCTTTATTGAGCATACAATTACATATCATTAGAATTAAATGCTCATTTTCGTTTCTTGTGTGAATAGCCGCTTGGTTCTTACAACTCTAGAACTTGCCATGACGATTCATTCCCGGTCCTTACCAACTTAAACCCGAGTAAGTAAATAATAGAGGCATTAGGACTAACCCTTTTTATTTCTACACCATTATTTTTCTTTTTTTTTTACCACCTACCCAAAATCCCCCTAGTTAGCCCCTTTGAGCCTAAACCTTTTCATTTCATAACCCAAACCAAAAAACCCCTTTTACCCACCAAAACCTTTTTCATTTTTACCCCTTTGTTTTAGTAACAAGTTCGATTTTTCGTATGACTTCAAAAATATATATATATATATATATATATATATATTTGTGTTGATGATGAAGCAAAAGAAAATAAACAAACAAGTTCATCAAAAATAACTTTGTTTGAATAAATAGCTTCATCAAAATAAAAGTTACAAAAATAGAAAGTCATACGAAAACCGACACTTGTTACGCTTTTCGCCCTTTTTCTACTAACCACTAACCACCAACCCAACCACCTACCTTTAACCCAAGCCTAACCCTTAACCCACAAAGTCCTCTTGATATTTACAAAGGTATATAAGTTAAAAAGGAGGAGGATTGATTGCTTGGCAAGCCTATGGTAGGAGTAAGTTCCATGCCGCTCTCGAGTGATCCACAAAATACATTTTCGGCCGAGTGTTGAGTGATCCCTGTGAGGTATGTGAACTTGTATATAAATAGAATTTTACAAAGACATGTTATGCCCTAATAAGTAATTTCTCTCATGAAAAGTTTTAAATAAATCATGACGAATAGGATTGTAAATAAATAAAAATAAAATTGAATGAAGAATCTTGGAAATCCCGACACTCTACGACAAGCCCAAAAAACCTTCTTCTCTACCCATTCCATTTGGGAGTGTAAATAGCCATATATTAAAGAGTTTTACTTGAGGACAAGCAAAGATTCAAGTGTGGGGGTATTTGATGTGTTCAAATATTAACATATAAATTTCATCAAATGAGGCATAAAACTAACCCCTTTTTAGTACTAATGTTGAAAAAAGTGTGCTTTTGTCTTCCTTTTGTATTTTCAGGATTAAATGAGCTCAAATTAACAAAAGAAGCAAAAAGACATCAAAATCTAACATAAATACGAGAAAAAGGTCAAGACGTGACATGCCCGACCCCACAACAGCATCTTCCCAAGCAAAACAAGAGATCAGAGGCCTGAACACGCCCCGTGCTCAGCCAGCAAGGGGGCATGCCCAAGTGTCAGCAGAAAAGACAAAGTGGTAGAAGCTTCTATTGCCCACCACGGGGCCGTGCTCAGCGGACACGGGCCGTGGTCAACTATAAGATTCACACAATCCAGGCAAATCTTCATAGTACAAAGATTCTTCTGCACACGGGGTCGTGCTCAGCGGACACGGGGGCGTGGTCAACCAATAAGACAAAGCTGCATTTAATGAAGAAAGAGAGGATGTGGACACGGGGCCGTGCCCGAGCTTCTGTTCAGCCTATAAATAGAAGTGCTTGGCTCAAGCTCAAACCATCCCTTGGCACACCACCTCTCTCACACTTCACCCACCACCCACCACCACCATAACACCATCATCCACCACCATCATCCATTGTCCATCGTAGAGTGTGTGAGTCGTCTCAGGATCCAAGATTGATCGTAAGAGTTCTTGACAATCAAGGCCATGTTTGCCTAAGTCTCTTACATCACTTGGTGAAGACAAAGTGTCTAGTGTAATACTTTTTATTTCTAATCTTTTGCACTTTTTATTTGGTTTTGTATTAATGACTTTTATAACTAGTTGCTTATGTTGAAGGTGATCTTTCCTTATCGTTTGTCCGTGGTGTCTTGAAATTATTTTATTGTCTATATAAAATAAAAGATTTTCACCATTCATATCTCCACGGTCTATATGGAGGTATGTTGGCTACCTGGTCGGGGGTTAAGGGAACGGTTTGGTAAAGGTCTTGCCATTGTTCAGCGTTTAGAGGTCCTGCAATGGACCTGGGTCAAATTTAGTAGGACCTCCTTCAATACTTAACGGTATTGGATGGCGGGGGTCCAAACTCTTTGATCCCCTCATAAGTTAACTACTATTAATACTATAACCCGGCTATTTAGGACTGTATCCCTGCTGACTCAGACTACTTAGTCGAGGGTAACGTCACCTCCAAAAGAGGGGCCTACCATAATATTGCATTAATAACTTAATTAATTATCTTCCAATAATCCACCCTTTTAGGATTGTATCCTTGCTGACTCAAACTGCTGGGGTGAGGGTAACGTCACCTTCAAAAGAGGGGTCTACTACAATAACTATGATAATCTCTTAATTATGTGCAAAAGTGCGGAAATAATCAAAGGTTACACTAGATACGAGTCGGAACCAAGTGATTCATCTTGTCTATCTGTTTTTCTTTTATTTTTATTTTCAGCATTTTAGTTAGTTTTTATTTTTCTTAGTTTAAAACCTTTTTTCTAAACTTTTTATTTTGATTAGACGTTGAGGATAAACCGGTACTAAAAGCTCTTGTGTCCTTGGACGACCTCGGTATCTTACCAACACTATACTACGCTCACGATGGGTGCACTTGCCCATATGTGTGTCTAGTGTTAGTAAATATCGTGTTTTATAAATTTAAAACTTGACTGAAAAGTGTTAAAGGGGCTTAAAATATACACCTAATATATATAACACTCGACAACGCATCATCATTAAAGTCAAATTAAAATCAAGTTAGAAACCTTGAAATTGTCGGACATCATCTATATTGCAAACAAAAGTCACCATCTATATTGTAAGTTCATTAATTGCAATCGGTGTGGTTAAAAGAAAGTTGTCGGCTGATAATCTTGAAATTGATAAGTCCATCACGTGAATATCTGATTTGCGTCATTTGAACGGCCCAATGATCATATTAAATTCAAAGTAAATAATGTGAATTGTATTGTTGCATGTGTAGAGATATAGATTGACGGTTCATTTAAAACTTGCATGTGATAAGAATTTGTTTTTCAATAAAGAGTGTCAGTGCATTAATTCTTGGGCCAATAAAATAAATTGTGTCATCACATGTGAGCATTATGAGTTGGCGGCCATTAGAAGCTTATTAATTGTTGATTGTGTGTTCAAATTTGCTGTCAGCACATGTGATAAAGTGTAGTGGTCATTTTAATTTTGTGAAGTATTGTCAAGACTTGGATTGTGACACGATCATATCACAATCTGATTCAAAGGATCTTGTTTTGTTCAAGTTTAAAGTGCAACAAATCGAGTGGCAATCCAAACGAGTTGCCACCCGATCCTAATCAGTTCTATTTGTCTGTGTTTCAGGTGATTTGTCAAGCATCGGATACTCGCTCGAGCGAATCCCCACTCGATCCGTTGTCACCTGATTTTTGTCACTCAATCGGATATTCATCTGATTCAGTGGTTTGATAAAGTGATTGAACTAATCTTAGATTGAGTGAATTTTCGTATCGTTTGAAAATCTATCATCGTGAATCTTTCAATACTGAAACATGGATTCTGAGTTCTATAACTCGTCTTTCGGAAATGGTATGCTTGTTCAGACTCCAGCAAGTATCAAACAGAAGTTTGATAGTTTTACAGCTATTAGGGGAGAATCAACTAAAGAGTTGATCGAAAGGTATTGTCAGTTGTATGTAGAGATGAAACGTTTGAGCATTACCAAAAGAGATGATGAATGGGTTGACAAGTTGGCAAATGCTTTACCGAGTGATGAGTGGGGCACATATCTATTGATTTGGAAGCAAAATTTGGAATATTTTGGATTCAATTTGAGCACGTTCATCCAGAAGATTAAAACTCAAGAAATTGAACTCCAAAAGATTAGAAAATTGAAGTCTGATTCAGGAGAGAAGAATCATAAAGCAGCAACTACTGAAGAAAAAATCAAATCTGAAGAAAATGTTCAAGTAGTAGAGAAGCAGGTTGAAGAAATTTCAGCTATCAAGGTTGAGAAGTAAGCTGAAGCTGAAATGATGTCCAAGAAGTGCTTAAACTGTGATAAATCTGAAGCAGACAATGTCAAACTCTTGAAAAATGTGGAGAGTTTGACATTGGAAAACAAAAATTTGAAAGAAAAAGATTTTCAAGATAAAATAACATTTTTGGAAAATGAAAAGTTAAAAATTGAAAAAGATTTTGAAAATAAAATAAAATCTTCAGAAAAGGAAGATTTTTTGATAAAATTAGAAAACAAAAATTTAAAAGAAAAAGTAACAGAAACAGAATTTCAATGTCAAATAAAAGTTTTAGAAAATGAAAAATTTGTTCTTGAAAAGAATAAAATTGAAAATGAAAAAGCAATAAATTCTCATCGTGAAAAAATCTCTCAACTTGAAAAAGAAGTTGAGAATGCTAAAAATAAAATTGGTGAGTTAGAAAAGAAATTGAAAGGTTTTGTGACTTCATCAGTATTGCTAGATTAGATATGTCCAAAACCTATCAATGAAATTCCAATAAGTGACAATGTCACAAATTATGACAAAGTCATAATTGAGGATTGTGATGATAAATCTGATGATAAAAATGAGAAAAAGAAAATATTTTTGAAATTAAAAGAAAAGTTTCAAGAAACTGTTTTACAGTCTACTGAAAAAGGTGAATGCTCAACGCAAAAACCTTTTAAGAAGAATGTAGAACAAAAACAAAATGTTAAAAATTTGAAAAAATTTCAAAACAACAATAAAAGATCATAAGTTCAATCATCCAATCATTATAAAAAACCACAAAAAGTTGAAAATCAAAACTCACAAAAAGCTGGTAATAAGTGGTGCAGGTTTGACCACGGTGCTCAAACGTTAAATCAAGCTTACAGCAGAAGTCGTGATTACTACAAGGCAAATCAATGTCATGATCTAAGTGTTTGATTTGAAAGTGGAGAATGGTACGATAACAGGGTGTGTTACAAATGTGGTTTTCAAGGACACATTGCTGTTAACTGCCAGAGTCAAAGTTTTGAGACTAGGAGATGCTATGAATGTCAAATCAAAGGTCATATTGCAAGAGATTGCCCAATGAAATCAAAGAGAAGATCGAGGGCTGAATCTCACAAAATGGTGAAGAATTCAGTCAAAATTGAAGAAAAGCCCAAAGAACGGAAAGTGTGAGAACAGAAAGTGAAACTTTCACAAGGGCAGAAAGATAGACTAAGAAAGAAAAGAAAGGGAGCAAGGGAGTATCTTGAAAAGATTTTGTCCTCGGGTACAACGGTCGATTCAGATAAAAGTTCTGATGAATCGCTTCACTCAACAAAAAATGATCAGTCAAGTAAAACGAATTCATCAGATACAAATCTGAGGACAGAAGAGAAAATAAAAAAATTCAGATGATAAATCTGGCGATGAATCTGACTCATCAAAGTCAGAAGAGCCACCTGTTGATCAAAAAGGAGAAAATTCAGTTCCGCCAATGGATGATGTCAACTTTCCACCATTGCGGACTGAAAATTTTAAACAAAAAGTTGGCAAAGTAAAAATTTCGAATCAATTCTATTCTGAAAAGAAAGAATTTGATGTCAAAATGGCTTTTAATGGAAAAGTGAAAAATATTTTTGGAAAGATGATTGAGGGAAAGGTAAAAGGGGTAAAAGAATTTTATGAAGCAAAAAGGATTGATCAAACCCCGAGTGAAATTGAAAAGGTCACACCCAAGGCTGGTCAGGCTTGGGTGCCTGCATTCTTTGCTTAAAATCCTGATTTGCCGGAACTCCCAGGTTGGTAATTGGGGAGTAGGAATCGGCATCTTTCTTGAGAAATTCACATCTGTGATATTTCGACTTACAAGTGGTTAATCAAGGACATTAAGTTGTACTTGATTTAACTATCTTACAAGTGGTATGATTATTGGAAATTGTTTTTGTGATAAACCTACAAGTGGTTGAAAAACAATGTGATGAAACCCCATATTTGTGAAATGGCAAACAAAACTAATTTTCTGGAAAAACCATTTTGATTAAAATAAACTTAAGTGTTTTGAAATCATAATGGGAAAATAGGTTGTTGTCAGGGGGGGTTCTGATTGTTTAAGCCAAGTGGATGGCGAATTGAGGCAATTCTCATCAGTTTGTCATTTTATTTGTACAGTTTATTGTTTTCAAATTTTCCCGGGAAATCAAAATGGAAACACATTTTGATTTTAGGGGGAGTAAGAAAATTTAGAAATTTTGAAAATTTGAAAAAATTCAAAAACATGATAAAATCTAAATGGTTAAAAACATTGAAAAAAAATAAAAAATGAGTTTTGTTGTGAAAAAGAGGAAATGATAGTATATCAGTTAGACTGTCACAGTACGCTAAAGAAATGGAAAGTTAAAATGTGATAAACGGTCTCACTAAAGATGTGACGATAGGCCCAGCTAGACTAGTAGATTTGCGATAACGATACAAACTAAAATGAAAAAGTCTAAGTTCTAGGGGGAAACACGGTTGAAAGCATAGTACTTAGTTTTATCCTTCGTGACTGTGTATCTACTCAGTAATCGCTGAATGCTAAAAGAGCATAAAAACCGGTCAGTTTGTGAACTTTCACAACTTGCTGAAAAAGTCACTGTGATTGTGCATTTCTTTTTGCAAAGATTTAAACTTGTTTGATTTCTTTATTTTGTTTAAGCATTGGACATCCTCTGCGTATACGTGAGTATCGAACTGGATGTTAGTGCCTGAACGTTCTGCTTTATTTTTCTTGGTGTTTCGTTTAAATCTTGGATCACCTCTGCGTACATGTGAATATCGATCTGGTGGTTAAGATCTAAACATATTCAACTTGTTTTTCTTTCTTATTTTGTTAAACATTGGACTTTCTCTGCATATCGAAAGATCGACCTGATTGTTAATGTTTAAACATTCTGCGTTGTTTTCGCACATATCACAGTTGATGAAAGTTTAAAGGCATTACTTGAGTTAGTATATTGGATGATGAGGGGATATGCTGAGATCGTGGGGTCCATAAGAATTTAGTGCAAAATTAATATATCTTAACGTATCGGTAAACATTTTGAAAGTTTTTAGATTGAGTTTAAGAGGACAACAATATCGTCAATCTATGTGAATCGTTTAGAACTTAAGGTGTTTAAAGCTCAACGGTGCTAGTGATTTGTCATAAACTGATATGATCCTCTTACACAAACTCACAAAAATATTAACTGTAAATATTTCTTTACTGCTTTTCATTAAAAACAAAAATCCAAAAAGAAATGTGTTTTAGCATAAAATTTTGAAAAAAACAAAAAGATTTTATTTCATCTTATTTTCGACAACTGATGTTCAAAATTCCAAATGCTAAACATGATGAATAACAGGGTTGGGGAGTTTGTTAAAATGAGAAATATTTTTGAAATTACTAAATGGCTCATTAATTTGAGACCAATTTAATCATTTTAAATACAATAGGTAAACATAAAGTTAAATCTTACTCTTGGGAAGAGATTTGTGTAGATCCCCGAGTCGAAGCTTGTGCAGAGTTAAAGCCAGGTTTTCGATACAAAACCTGTGAAAATGCTATATCAGATTATGATCCCAGAACAACTTAAGGGGGAGTCTGTTAGCAAAGGGGAGTCTGAAGAGTGAAATAGCTAGACTCAGATTCTGGAGAATAGCTGATAATTGTGATTGAAGAGAGAGTTTGAAGGATGCTTCAGAGTCAAATATTTTCGAGAAAGCGAGAAGACTGATCAAGACTGAAGTTTTGACGTACTGACATCTCGTACTGAAGACTCCGTCAACATCCAAGGGGGAGACTGTTAGTGCATATGTTTGTTGACTTCGTCTTGTATCGAGTCTTGTAATAGAAATGATAGATCTAGGACACGTAGTACGAGGAAAATGGGAAATTGGCTGAAAAAGTCATTTCACACGAAATAGCCATTTCGTGCGAAATAGCAAATGTTTGTTTCGTGCGAAATAGCAAATGTCTGTTTCGTGCGAAATAGCTTGGCTATAAATACTAGGTCTGATCAATTCATTTATAACCTTGTGATTTTGATACCGGGGTGCTGCCAGTGTGTCTCCTGATTGTAAAACGTTGTATAATCAATACAAGAGACTGTTAAAGTGTATAACAAGCTTAACGAAGACTAAATCAATGAATTTCGCCTCTGATTTAGTCTGAGAACTCTTCTGAACGACTCGTTTGGTCTTGCAAACGATCCTCCAATATATATATATATATATATATATTAACACGCCAACATAATAAAAAATGACAACTTTTCGAGAAAATCTCAAAGTTATGTGATAATTCTAAGAAATTGAGAAACTTAGGATTTTTGTGATTAAATGTTATTTTGATTTAGAATTGTTCCCATATTAGGACGTATATAATCAATTTGGGGGTAGAACATGCCAATAAAAGGGTTTAATAATGTTTTTGAAATAAAACATACCTTTTGATATAAATTATATATTTTCATTGAAAATATATGGATTTTTGGGAAATCATATATATATTTCGGGATGAAATGGTTTTGAAGAATAAATATGTTTCGGGTGGAAACAGGATTGGGCACGGTGTTTGGGTGAAAATGACCGTGTAGTTGGTACGAATATTGCTTGGTATCAAGAGAGTAAGTATCAGCATAGGCTTACATTTCGTCGGGGATTTCAGGGGATTCGTTCAACATCGTGATTAAATTGTCATATTAGTAGGATATATATATTGTACGTGAGGCAGACATCATATTGTTCTTCGAGAAAGAACCCTGTGCCCATGATGTTGTTTAATCATTTAAGTATTGCACGCAATGAATTGTTGGTAGATCTATCGGGTTGACAACCCCGTCGTGACCTGTCTCCCCGAGTCAATGTCAAACGACGAATTTAAATTCTGTTTATTGTCCAGCTTTGATTATCCCTGCATGGTTAATATATAGTTCGTATCGTCTAGCTAACATTCCAGTATGAAAGTGGACGCTATAATTTAATATACAAAACATGGGCAGTATTACTATTGTCGGAGTATTGACCCGATGGAAGGCCCATGGATTTTATCAAAGGAGTAAAATGGACTTTCTAAAATTACATGGATGTTTTCAAATAAACACCTAATTAGAAAGTTTTCCTTGGAATAAAATTTGTTAGTAAACGAATAAGTGAACTCACCTTCCTTTGTGTTGACATTTGATTTTAACGTGTTCTACAGGTACTTGAGTTCGGCTTCGGGAAAAATCATGGCGTATCTTACGTATGATGATGCATGATGTTATGTTTAATTATGTTGGACAACTTTTAAACTAACTGGGACGTTTGTAATAAGATCCGCAAGGATCAAAACAACTAAACTTATGTGGTTATGTCGTGACTTTTAAAAATCTAATGTTTAATATTATGTTTTAAAATATGTCAAAATGTCCAACAAAAGAGTGCATCGTCCGACAAGATATAAATGGGCACCAACTTCCGTCTCCACTACGTTTAAATATTCCGCTGCGACGTATTTTGGGGTGTGACAGAAGTTGGTATCAGAGCCATTGGTTGTTAGCGAACTAGATGTTTTCGTGAAAAACACTAGACTTCAACCGAAGAATTTTGAGATATAAAGTCCAAAATTCTCGAAGCCGAGATTTTAAATAAACATAGAAAATATTTTACCATGTATAAAAACCATTATGTGTTTTATGTGCATATGTGATTTTCTGTTTATTTGACTTTAATTGTTACTGTTTATGTTGATTACGCTCTTACTTGTACGATTATATGTGTGTCACAGATGTCGCACGAACACGAGGTCATCGAGATCCACGACTCAGATTACGAGCCAGATTTTGAGACTTCACCCAGACCTACGCCGCCAGAGACACCTATCACGACTCCACAGATGGTTGGTACTACCGAGCTTACCTCATCTTTCCACGTCAACCCTGCTGCTTTTGCCAGCCAGGGAGACCCCCGATGCGCCTTCACTAGCAACGGGTGGATAAATGATGATGATCTACCTCTCTCAACTCATGAGACGGGACGATTATCTGGCACTGTACCAGTTATCGATGACGTGATCAGGAGTGTCCCTACTATCGGAGGATCTTCTAGTATCGCACCAGTGGTGGACGGCACTATCGTTACAGCTCGACCCTTAGAGCCATCAGTTGTCCCACCTGCTGCTGTGATAGAGCCTGCTTCTGAGATCCCTCCGCTTGTTTTGTTTGAGTCTTCCTTGCCTGTTATAGAGTCATGCACTTCTTCGACGTTGTTGTTAGTTTATTATCATCATAGGAAGAGGATTAAGCCCGTTGAAGATAGGATAAATCGATATTGCCGTTGTGATCGACAGCTCGCCGCATTGCGCAAAGACCTAGACATAGCCAAAGGAAAGGCGAAATACCTCGAGGAACAGATGGACGACCATGAGGAGTTGAGGGTTATAGATCACACCGCAAGAGATGAGATGCACTGGAGGGTCGTGGATTTGGAGAAGCTTGTCCAGGAGATGTTAGAGTCTCTAGGTCTGAGGCGTGGATGATTAATCATTTGTTTGCTTGTTTCATTGTTTGATCGGTTGTACTATTAGACATTTCTTTTTATGTTCTTCGTGTTTGTAGCCTGCGTGCCAGTTTCCTCTTTGGATATTAATTGGGAACTTTATATGAACTTGTTTATGGATGTCGATGTAGGCATGCTGAGTTTAAATGATTTCTTTAACAATTACCAATGATGTACTTTAGGTTTAAAATTTTCCTCATTAATATGTGGATAGTTCACATGTGCAATGTTCGGTCCACTAATGATTGAAATATTTTTGGTTATCGTCTTATGTGGATATTATTGTTATGATAATAGAAGCGACGAAATGCCGCCAAAAGCAAGACAGGGTACCAGATTACCTACCACACTGGAAGAGTTGGCTCAACTCATAGCCCCATATGTAAATACTGCCATGGAATAGCTCAACGCTAATGATGGTCAGGGACGTGGACATGATGCTTGTGGACAAGGTTTTGGTGAGGCACATAATGGAAATCTTCCAGGTAAAACGTGATCGGAAAGTTTTAGCAGTTCATGTGTTATGTTATCATTGGAATGAATTCCTGATCTCTATTAACATTATTGAGCAGGGCACAGATGTACATATAAAACATTCCAGGGCTGTAACCCACGATCATTTATCGATGCTGAAGGACCCTTAGATATCACCCGATGGATTGAGAAGATGGAATCTGTCATGGCAATCAATGGTTGTGCTGCTGATCAACGAATGAGATATGCTTCTTGCTTATTTCTTGATGAAGCGCTGTCCTGGGGGAATTCGCAAGTTCAAATTCTGGGTAAAGACGCTGCCTATGGTCTGACCTGGAACGAACTTAAGGAGATGTTCCTGAAGGAATACTGCTCGCGCAGTGAAATTCAAAGAATCGAGACAGACTTCTGGAATCTAACTATGGAAGGCCTGGATGTCAGAACTTACACTTTTCATTTTAACGATTTGGCGAGGTTAGTTCCACGAATGGTTACTCCTGAATCTGAAAAGGTAGAAAGGTATATCTGGGGATTGTCGCCACCAATTTGCAATACGGTTGCATCCGCGAAACCCGCCACCTTTCTAGAGGCTACTATAGTGGCAAGAACTTTAGCCGATGACGCTGCACGCAAAGGTAGTGTCGACCAAAAGAAGGAAATCGGGAAGACATCGGATGAAGCCAAATCAGACGCGAAATTTGAACAGCCAGGGCATTCTAAGACTATGATAGGAGTTACGAAGAAGCGCAAACCCGAGAGCTCCAAGAAGACTCCCGAAGTTGGAAGCAGGAAGAAACGCAACTTGGAGAAAGCAAACGTAACAAACCCTAAAGGGTCGGGGAAGGGAAAGAACGGCAATGGATAAGAGAGGTGTGCCAGATGTAGCCGAACCAGACATGCAACTTCCCAGTGTTACGCTATGAGAGCATTGGATGGAGCTGTGCTTAAAGGATGCTTTACATGTGGTGGACAAGGACACTACAAGAGGGAATGCCCGAATTCGAAAGAACAAGACGTTAACAGTAATTCCGTTGGGATAAGTGTCAGGAAGGCAAGCGAGAGCCCTGCTACTATTACCGGTATGTTTTGAATCAAAAGCCAATTTATGTTCATACTTATGATACTAAAGCTGACTGAGTTTCGTTCTAGAAACTATGAACCATTGTTGTGTTCACCTATAAGTAAGCCAAGTATAAAGTGTTCGATAGAATTAATAATTGGTAAATTGATAGAAACTATCAAGGTCGTTCGTGATTACAACATTTAGTAAGGTGATTGTAGTTTTAGAGATTGGATTCGTATTGGTGGAAATGAGAAACTTTGACGGAAATGCAAGGATGAATTCACTTTCCGAGGATGGAATGGGGACTATCCCTTGAATAAGCTAGTTAGAATATTTTGTCCCGATGACGATGGAAGGGTGGAAGTTGTTCGTGAGAATTGATAGAGTCGGATGTTGAGTGTTGATAGTCGGGAGTGGTCAGTATTGTGAGGATGCAAAGTTGTTGAGAAAGGGGTTATTCAGCGTTTGTAGTGAACGCGATAGATACGGAAACCGAATGTAGGGACGTCGGAGAGATTTCTATTAAACGCAACTATCTGGAAGTCTTCCTAAAAAGACTTACCTGGACCTTCCCTGCGAAATGGATCAAACTTCGTATCGATCTAACTTACGGTGCTACGCCTGATTATACAATCTTCATACAGAGTAAGCACCGCCTGAAGTGATAGAAATGACGTGAAAGTTTATCGCCACGAGAAGCACCTGCCTTGATGAAACCTTGATTTGAATTTCCTTGATGTAAGGTTACGAATGTCGGACCCTGGAAAGGGTGGAGAGTGTTGAGATGAGAATTTAAGAATCGAGGACACGTGTAATATAGACCTACAAGGATTCTTATAAAGAATCCAAGTTTCTCGCAGAAACTATGAGACTATATTCAATAGATTCGTTTTATTAATTTATTTTAGTGCGAAAACAAAACCTGTAATGTAAAAAAAATTCGAGGGCGAAATTTCCTAAACAGGGGGAGACTGTGACACCCGACTCTTCAGGCCGTACCGTACAATTGTAGCACGTATTGTGAATAGGTTATAGGGCTATATTTTACTGCTTATGATGTTTATACGTGAAATTTAATGTGTTGGAAAAATTACACTTTGATAAAAATATGCACCCAAAGGTGAGTGTCACTAAACCCCTCTTTTTACTGCTTTATATATATTTTGGAGGTAGAACACACCAATAAAAGGGTTTAATAATGTTTTTGAAATAAAACATACCTTTTGATATAAATTATATATTTTCATTGAAAATATATGGATTTTTGGGAAATCATATATATATATATTTCGGGATGAAATGGTTTTGAAGAATAAATATGTTTCGGGTCGAAACGGGATTGGGCACGGTGTTTGGGGGAAAACGACCGTGTAGTTGGTACGAATATTGTTTGGTCTCAAGAGAGTAAGTATCAGCATAGGCTTACATTTCATCGGGGATTTCAGGGGATTCGTTCAACATCGTGTATTAAATTGTCATATTAGTAGGATATATATATTGTACGTGAGGCAGACATCATATTGTTCTTCGAGAAAGAACCCTACGCCCATGATGTTGTTTAATCATTTAAGTATTGAATGCAATGAATTGTTGGTAGATCTATCGGGTTGACAACCCCGTCGTGACCGGTCGCCCCGAGTCAATGTCAAACGAAGAATTTAAATTATGTTTATTGTCTAGCTTTGATTATCCCTGCATGGTTAATATATAGTTCGTATCGTCTAGCTAACATACCAGTCTGAAAGTTGACGCTATAATTTAATATACAAAACATGGGCAGTATTACTATTATCGGAGTAATGACCTGATGGAAGGCCCATGGATTTTATCAAAGGAGTAAAATGGACTTTCTAAAATTACATGGATGTTTTCAAATAAACACCTAATCAGAAAGTTTTCCTTGGAATAAAATTTGTTAGTAAACGAATAAGTGAACTCACCTTCCTTTGTGTTGACATTTGATTTTAACGTTTTCTACAGGTACTTGAGTTCGGCTTCGGGAAAAATCATGGCGTATCTTACGTATGATGATGCATGATGTTATGTTTAATTATGTTGGACAACTTTTAAACTAACTGGGACGTTTGTAATAAGATCCGCAAGGATCAAAACAACTAAACTTATGTGGTTATGTCATGACTTTTAAAAATGTAAAGTTTAATATTATGTTTTAAAATATGTCAAAATGTCCAACAAAAGAGTGCATCGTCCGACAAGATATAAATGGGCACCAACTTCCGTCTCCACTTCGTTTAAATATTCCGATGCGACGTATTTTGGGGTGTGACACCACCAATCATATTGAACAATATAATTAAATAAATAAAAGTCCAAACCAAACAATATAATTGGTGTCAAAACAATTCAACAAAGTTATCAGCGGAAGCATTAAGTTCAAAACCATAATAAAGTATAAAAGTTCATAAGTTTAACATGGATCTCAACAGTCCATGTCCCACAACGACATCTTCCTCCTGTGCAAGCTCCATCTAAGCACCTAACGACCTACAAGGCATATAATAACGAATCAACAACAAAGTTGAGCGAGTTCACGGTTGGTTTTCCATTTTAACGTTGTTCCAAAAACCATAGTAATGTTTCGAAAACCATGATTTAACCAGTTCATTGTTTCCCAAACCATACTCAGTGGGGGCTTCCCCATGTATCCCACTAGACTCGTTACCATATCGACTACTGACTGTAGTTATGTTTATGTGCCCTGCGTCAATGTCTATCATCATTGACTAGTGCCCAAGTCCATTAGTCCACGCCCGTCCTCTGCGGCATGGTGTGAGGCTTGTCAAACCTATTAGCGTTATTTAACTAATGACACATTCGCTATTGGCCCGACGATTAAGTCGATATAAAATGAGGGACTTAATGATATAGTTTTTGTCTAGTGTCAATGTTGTCACCCTTCAGTTAAGAGGGTGGGAGTACGCATCAAGAAGAACACGCAGGTTTCAATGTTGTCACCCTTCAACAAAGAGGGTGGGAGTACGCATTCTACCCAAGGAGAATACGTAGGTTTCCTTAGTGTACTTTAACCCATTCCCAAACCACCGGGAATCCAATGCCTTGTAGAAAGTGTGAACTCACCTTTGGTTGCTCGGTTGAACTCTTAAAATAGCTAACGGTCAGGGTTGGTCAATCACGTCCTAATATGATTACCAGTTAGTTATTTGGTGGTTTCAAATAGAGCACAAAGTTCCTACACATATCTACTACATAACATGCACTCACTTTAACAGTTCGCGCTCATATAAACATTCCGCCTATAGCTACTCAAGAGCAAGCATACGATATTGCACATAACACTTTCATTGACATATAACACGTTAGATCACTATCGGATAACATAACCGACATTTAGACATGCAAATCACTAGTTATATTGTTTCAGCTTAAATATCCAAAACTGGACTGTTTTCGGGTATTTTAATAAAATATTTAACTTATTCCAAAAACTCCCAAACTTTTACAGAATGCTCTAAATAATCCACATATTAATGTGTAAAAATTTCGGGATCCAATTCATTACCAATTATTTTTTAAAAAAAAAATCATTTACCAGGCTGTAATCAGATTCGTCACTTTCTGACTGCAGTCCACGGAAAAATTCGTTTAAATATCATCGTAAGTCCGATTGACGAAATTCTAGTTAGAGAATTACAATGACATCTGTGGCCATCTACAGTACAAATTTCGTGACCTAATTCTACACAGATTTCAATTTATGACGAAAAACATAACACGCATTTTCTGCAGTAAAATCGCAGCTTTTGCTATTGTACAAAATGGACATTTAAAAATAGCAAAAGACCTCAAAAAATATGATTCCAGTGCCATTTGATTCGTTTTTCGAAAACATATAATTTAGACTTCATAAAATCAATTTTTCAATTTCTAACGGTCCGTTTACAGCCAACTGAAGTTGGCTATTTTCATCAATCAGCATGCAGTTTTACAATTTATCAACACTAAAACGCGTGTAAACGATCCCAACTCTTCCTAATAACAACTCACAACAGGTTAATCATCAATTATTATCTAACCATATCAAAATCATAAAACCCTAGCCATACATATCCTGATTTTTCATAACAACGCAGCCCAATATCATATATGCATACATACTATCGATTACCTCAACAAATCGCATTCTTAACCGAAATAAATCATATAACATTCAAACCCTAGCATGTTACTAAAAATTCACAGCCATGTTTCTCTCAAAAATCACACCAAGAATATCAATCCATATCAAGAACACTAACCTTGAAGCAAGAGAAGGAATTACACGGAAGTGAAAAGCGAATCAAGAAACTGAATCAAGAACTAGGGTTTGAATTTTCGCAGGGGGGGGGGGGTCTTCTCTGGTCGACGATCACAGGGGGTGATTAGGGTTTCTGTTTTTGATTTTTTTCCCCAAAGCCAACTATGTATTATTAAATTTGAAGGAGAGTTGGGCTAATGGGCTACAAGGACCAAGGGATGTGGGTTTGGGCCTTGTATTTCGAATTAGGGGGACAAGGGGTGGGGTTGGGCCTACAATTGGCGCAAGAAGGGGAGAGGGTGAGCTTGGGTTGGGTTTTAGTAGGTATCAGTTTCGCACTAAGTGACGGTTTCGTAAGACTCACAAATTACTTACTTACAACGATTCATATCGCAAAGCAATATATTGTAACGCTTCGTTTCACAAAATAATAAATTCCAATATTTTAGTTTCAGGTTTCGTTTCACATAATTCACATTACATAATTCCAAGCACACAATCATTCAAATAAAATAAATCACCAAATTCAAATTGTTTAACATACAAGAAATTACACAGTAAAACGAAACGTTCAGGAATTTACACGAGTTGTCACAAGTGAAACATTGAGAGAGGTGTGGGAACATGTGTAAACTTGAATCTTAGTTAAATCTGGTTAGATATATTCTTCAATTTTAAAGGCAACATCAATTTTACTTATTGAGTTTATAAACCTATTGAATGTGTCAGTCTTGTGTGTTTAGCTATGACTTTGGACCATGGCTAAAATTTAGTAAGGGAATTGTGACATGTATTTTTTAATGATGGTTGGATGGTTACAAGAGAGCTTTGCTTGGGGGCAAGCAAAAGATAAGTGTGGGGATGTGATGTGAGGATGTTTAACCATTTTTAAAGTTTTTAACTATGAGGTTTTACATGATTATGTGCATGAAAACTTTTTACTTTGAGTTAATTTTGATTTGCAGGTACCCCGGAGCATAATGGATGACTTCGGGAGCTTGACGGAAGGTTTTGGGAAGCATTATGGAGTATTGGAAGCATACACACAAGTTGAAAGCTCAAAATGTGAAAAATGGGAAGTTTGGTAGCAATCGACGCCACTATGCACCGATTTCAGCGCACCACAGTAAGAAAAGGAAATTTAGCGCACTAGGCGTTGTTTTTGGCACACTGGGCGCTGAAACCCAGATTTGACTCGCGAATTTCATGTTTTTCCACCCTATTTAAGCTCAAACATTCCCCAAATGAAACCCTAGCTGTTTTCCACTTCCCAAGGACGAATTTTGGAGTTCCCAACCTCAATCCAATCATCAATCATGTAATTCCTCATCAAGATTGAAGATCAAATCAAGAACATGAGCGGCTAAACCACCCGTGATCATCTCCGGGACTAGGGTTTGTGTTAGGAAGTGTGTTAACTTGTATTTACATACTTTTGGATTGAGATTTGTCTAATCATCTCGTTAGTTTATCTTTATGTTTACTTGTTTTTTTATTAAACGATTGTTAGAGTATTGTATACACACTTGTTCATCAGTTATGTGGTTTTGTCATCAACAATTGAGATTAAGTTCTAAGTTGCCATTGCTCTTTAACCTTTAACCATTGAATTTGGTTGTGTTTATGAAATCTAGAATTTGTAATTAACTAGGTTACTATTCAGTTGCATCAATCTTTCGGTTTCGATCGTGGATCATTGCAACCAAATATATTATCTGTTAGTTATTTATAAAAACAAGTAGGTTAACAAATCATGTCTGTGTGATTTCCACTTAGTAGTAATTAGGTTACCCGACTTTCTTCACAACCTCAAAAACCCGGAGATTGGTCTTTTTTCTCATAATTGTTTACAACTACACTAATTAAATTCATTTTCACAACAATTCTCTAGATCAGCAAAAAGCAAATAGTTTAGAATTAGATAACAATTAAAAGCAATGGACTTTAACACTTTCCACAAATTCCCCATGGATTCGACACCCTACTTGCGCTTTACTAGTAAAGGTAATTAGGACACTTTTTAGTTATATTTTTGACCGACCTTACGTTATCAATCAATGTAAATTGTTTGCATATTAGTTCATTTTGTATTGCCATATATATATATATATATATATATATATATATATATATAGGTACGAGATCAGGAGAAAACGCCCTAAAGTGTGAGAACGGATCCTGGCCTAACACGTGGCACGCGATATAGTGAAGGCGGAGGGGCTTTTTTATCCTTTTATATTCTTTTTTTCAATTCGTCTCATAACACCGCTTCATTTTTTTGGCGTTTAGTTAGATTCAACAAATACATGGCGTTTTTATTGTTTTTTAGATCACATGCATAGTAAATATTTTGGCGTTTATGACGTTTAGTAAAATCATTTAGTAATTATAATTTCTTTTCCTCCATGGCGTTTCCCGAATTCATTTAGGCGTTTTTTTGTAAATTTCAACAGTTCATATATGTTATCAAGGTAAATTTCTTGGCGTTCACAGCCTTTTTAAATTCATTAGTAATTTAAAAGAGTATAGATAAGATGAAATCAAACAAAAACTAATAGCTTCTGTGGATGGTATTACATCAGAGATTTAACCATCGCTTTGTTTATCACTCTCCTCGGACTCATCGTTATCATCTTGTTCATTGGCGTATAACGCCATAATCTAGTCTCTTCTTTGTTGCAACCTATACTTGAATGTATTCACAACGCTGGATCTAGCATCGTTCAAAGGTGCTAAATCACAGAGCTGTTCAATAAGATGTAGTCTATCTGTGTTCAGCACTTCGTCCATTGTCAATGAATAATCCTCCCCGTGTTGAAAGCTCACCCTCACTGTTCTTGATTGTTCATCCAGAATCCAACTGGTAACTTTTGCTAGATCAGAATCGTCAACATCATCATCATCATCAATGTCTTCTGGAAATTTTCTCTTTAATCTTCTTATTACCGTTCGATTCATCTCACAATCGTAGGCCACTGGGACCCCAAGGACTAGAATATCTCTCTGAACGGATTCATCCATACTAAGTATGGCCTTGATTGTTTTGACTTTCACCCTTCTCCTGTAAGAAAACTTTAGGACGAAACGTCCCTCTGACCTCTCAAACCTCCATGCAATAACCTGTGTCATTTTTGTAGAATATATCTCTGAACGGATTCATCCATGCTTTTTGTGTTAGCTGTTGTACTTATATAATGAGCTTTTTTTGGCTTCAGATAGATATATGTTTTTGGCGGTAAAAAAGATCAGTAATTTTTTATGTGTATTTTGTGTATCAGTTATTGTGCCATGTAGGATGCAGGCCTATAAAGTGACAGGTAATTATGGCGTTTTGAAAGGATAAATAAATTCAATTCCCCATGTACTTACTGTGTGTATTTATTGTTTTGTTCAGCTTTATCAGTTTAAGGTGATAGACGTCCCATCTTCCAAGTTTGGCGTTTTTTTATTAGCGTTTTGTAGACCAAGATGACAAAATACACTAACAGAGAAAATATTAAACAGGGAAAATATTTTTTATTATTTTTGGCGTTTTGTATGCAATGATTTTTTGTAGTATTTTTTGACGTTTTGAAACTAAGGGGAGAAATATAGCATATCTATTTATCTTGAAAAAAAAGATTACACAAAAGAAAAAAAAATTAAAAATCCTCGTCAGAAGGTACTTTATCTGAGAAGTATCCATCACTTCCTTCGTCTTCTTCTTCGGAGTCTTCTTCTAGTCTATCATCTAATTCATCACTTTCACTTTCATTGGCTTCTTGTTGTTGAAGATTCTGAAGCCTCAATTTGAACATGTCCCGCATCAACGCCATTTTTAAGTCCATGTCTGTGTTCAAACACGTGGCGTTGTGCAACTCTTCCATGAACTCAATCCCCTGCTTTGTCATGATGTCTTCAAGCAGGTAGTCTTCCTGCTCTCCGTTATCACATATAACGGTCACCATGTCTGTTTCTTCATCAAAACGCCATGATGTTATAACTGGGTCCATTTTTCCTTCTGCTTTGCTTGGTCCAAATTTCCTTGTTAATGTTCTCATAAGCTTTTGTGTTTCATGACATTCGTTATCCATGGTGATGCCAAGCGCTAGGATACTCCTCTGTACCTCTTCTCCCATCTTCAAAATTGCTTTGATTGTCCTAACATACACCCTCCTTCTGTTGTCAAAACGTATGACGAATCTTCTAATTCTCAGAGTGTATCTCCATGAAACGATGGTCGCCATTTTTTGCGTTTTGGTTAAACTTGGCGTTTTTGGTAAAAGATGTTTTTTTAGAATGATGGATTGAAGTGGATTATGGAAGCGATGTTTAACTTCGTTTATATAATGATGTTTTTGGCGCGTAATTTAGGAGGGAATTTCTTCTAATAAATGTTAATAATTGAATTTCAGCTACTGTATTGTTTCATCTTCCTGTAATCTCCAACATGTTTTATCACTAATTTTTGGCGTTTTGTATTAATGGTGTTTTATTTGTTTTGAATGGCGTGTTCTCATTTTAGTTGGCGTTTTGAGTTTGAGCGGTAAAAGACCATTTTACCCTTAATGAAGCACGTCCACTTAATAAAATTGGTGTTGTTTATGAAAACGTCACCGCGCCAATCTAGTCCATAGATTGTTTTGATCGGACGATCCATAAGCGTTCTCACTGTTTAACTTCGTTTATATAAGGAATTTCCATTTCTTCCTACAGTCTTATTCCTTATGTCCTAATATTTTGCAGCAATTGCAGTATATCGAGCATTTCCCTGAGTGTTTCCTTTTACAGTATTTGCAGTAGGGTGAAGAGGAAGAACCTATTCCTTTCCCGCGATAGGAATTACCATAACGTAGTTCTTGGGTAATCTTTTGAGCTAGATTCTTTTTCTGATTTTCCTATTATGTACGTATCAATTCATCGGTCAAGGTGTTAGCAAGTTCCACTGCTTCCTTTATGGTTTGTGGTCTAGCTTGTCACACCCCCAAAATCCACCTGCGGAGTACTACCGCTTGGAGGCGTGACTGACCAGGATCCAGCCACCAATCATATTGAACAAGCATATAAGTAGTTATAAAAATCCACCCAATACAATTGGTGTTCAAACAAAACATAGTTAAGTTGCAAGCGGAAGCATAAGTCTTAAATCAAAACATAAGTTTAATCGTTTCATAGTTTAACATGGCACACAGTCGTCCATGTCCCACAACGATCCTCCTCCATGCAAGCTCCAGCTAAGAAACCTAAGGACCTGCAAAGCATGTAGTAACGAGTCAACAACAAGTTGAGTGAGTTCACGGTTGGGTGTTCGTTTTAAGTTGTTTCGAAAACAGTTTCCTTTAGCTGGCATCCTGCCGTGGGGGCTACCCCATAGTTAAAAACGTGACTTGTTCATTTCCGGTTACTCTGGCAATCCAGCCGTGGGGGCTAGCCCGTGTTAGTTATCTGGCATTTCGGCCGTGGGGGCTACCCCATGTATACACTAGACTCGTTACCATATCGACTGCTGACTGTAGTCATGTTTATGTGCCCTGAAACTGTCAATGTCTATCATCATTGACGTGCCCCAGATCCATTAGTTCACGCCCGTCCTCTGCGGCACGGTGTGAGGTTTGTCAGACCTAAATAGCGCTATCTAACTAATGACCCGCTCGCCATTGGCCCGGCGATTAAGTCGATATAAAAATGAGGGACTTCGTGATAGAGTTTTGGTCTAGTACGAGATATCTGTCCGTGAGGACGAGGAATTACATTCCTGAACCTTTGCTGTCCTACCCAAGGAGGACGAGGAACCCTGTTCCTTAACCCCAATTCCCGACCCCTGGGAATCCCATGCTTTGTAGAGGGTGTGAACTCACCTTGGTTTGCTCGGTAGAAACACAGAAAGGTCAAACAAGCAATGTTGTGGCTACTCACGTCCTATCATAGTTGTATCATGCAATCAGGTTCGTATTCAAGTAGTGCACGTATGTTCTACACGTATGCTAGCACGTTGCATGCAGTTCATCGACATTCACATTCAACAGCAATATATCAGGTCTGTACACTAGGCCCAAGAGTCCGGCCCAATCAAATAAGCCCATAATTAAACAAGTCCAACAGTGTGTACCCGCATATGATCCCGAGTCGCAACTAGGCGTTTGCGACTCGCAACCTGAGTCGCAATTGTGGTTTCGGTCCGTGCTGTTTTGGCTACGAGTCGCAACCGGACTCGCAACCGTGGTTTCGAGTCACAAGGTTGGTGTGCTGATCCGGTGTGGTTCCGAGTCGCAACCGGGTGTTTGCGACTCGCAACTGATGTCGCAACCGGGAGATTTCGACTCGTTGTGCTTGGTTTCGAGTCGCAACTGATGGTTACGAGTGGACATAAGCTGATTCGGAACAGTGTACTATCCAATGAGACTTTGATTTCATGAAACAGTCTGTACTACTCTCATAAACATGTTTATTTGTCTAGTAATTTCCTAAAATGGATCAAACAAATCAGATTTCAAATATTCAACCATGTTCTTATGATATTCATCAAGTTCTTCATACATTCATCATGTTCATCATCATTCATATGAACCTAAGTCTAACAAAGTCATGAACAACAATCAATTCTTGAACATATTCATCTCATAGTTTGAAATCATCACATAACATATCAAAAATCAACTCTACCCTAATCTCATTAACATGGTACTACACCTATGCAAGCCGGTTTCTATGAACATCAACACTCCATGGTTTTGAATCATACTTAGACATAAAATATTGTGTGTTCATTAAGCAACATATCCGAAATCAAAGTATGTTAACCAAGCATCATCATATACATCATACACATTCGGTTCACACCCATCATCAAACATACAACTATACTAGTTAAATCCTACCATTCATGCTATCATTTAACACAACCAACATCATAAAATCACTAACCAACATCATAAACACTAACCGGTTGTGAGGTGGTGAAAGATGAAGCTTTGTTTGGTGTGAACAAGCAAAAATCCGAGAATCCCTTTGGTGGTCGGTTGGTTGGATCCGAGAAGAAGGAGAAGAGGTGATGTTTAGTGTTTAGGGTTTTAGTGTGAGAGAGTGGAGAGTGTGTGTGTTGGAGAGTATAAGTGTTGTTGCCCAAAAATGACAAGTATGGCTAACATGAGGATTATATACTAGTTCTAAGTAGTGCACCCTAATGGACTCGGATGAGGTGCACGGCCCAACCGGCCCATATGTCACACTAGTTCACTCGAGACCACATGGTCTCGAGTCGGGTTCATGGCTTTCGGCTCCTAACATACTCGAATACATACACACAAGCACACATGTAATATAACACATAATCATATAAAAGGTTGTAGCTTATCATTAATCACATAAGTTTAACTATTCACACATTTAAGCATACAACGAAAGGTTCTAAATTTCGAGTTGTCACATCATCCCCAAGTTGAAAGAAATTTCGTCCCGAAATTTGGTAGGCACTCACTGAGGAAGCTAGTTAAGTTGTTTGGTTTTCCTGGTTTTCCTGGGGTGTCACATCCACCCCCCGTTGATCTGGAATTTCGTCCCGAAATTCCGTAGCTTCGGCCTCAGTAGTGGGTGTACTGTTTGCGAACAGTTGGGGATACTTTTGTTTCATCTGATCTTCGCGCTCCCAGGTGAACTCTGGGCCGCGGCGTGAGTTCCAACGAACTCGAACGAGAGGTATTCTAGTGCTCTTGAGGACCTTAACATCCCGGTCCGTGATTTCGACTGGTTCCTCGACGAATCGTAACTGCTCGTCGATCGTGAGTTCCTTCAAAGGAACTACGTGGGTCTCATCTGACGGACACTTCTTCAGATTGGACACGTGAAGAACGTTGTGAACTGCACCGAGTTCCGCCGGTAAGTTTAGTCTGTAGGCCACCCTGCCTATTTTCTCAATGACCTCGAAGGGTCCAACGTATCGTGGGTTAAGTTTGCCGCGTTTACCGAAACGAACCACACCCTTCCAGGGTGAAACTTTGAGTAGTACCCGCTCCCCAACCTGGAGCTCGAGTGGTTTCCTGCCCATGTCGGCGTAAACTTTCTGACGTTCACGAGCGGCTGTCATGTGTTTCCGTATCTGAGCGATCTGCTCGGTTGTATCTACCACATATTCTGGACCAGTGATCTGACTATCTCCCACCTCTGCCCAGCAAAGAGGAGACCGGCATTTACGTCCGTACAATGCCTCAAACGGAGCAGCTCCAATGCTGGTGTGGTAGCTGTTATTGTACGAGAATTCCACAAGTGGCAGATGCTTTTCCCAGCGATTGCCAAAGTCGATTACACATGCACGAAGCATGTCTTCTAAGGTTTGAATAGTGCGCTCGGACTGCCCGTCCGTCTGAGGATGGTACGCTGTGCTCATGTCTAGTCGTGAGCCGAAGGATTTGTGCATTGCCTGCCACAGCTCAGAAGTAAAACGTGCATCTCGATCTGAGATAATGGAGGTGGGCACCCCGTGCCTCGAAACAATTTCTTTGTTGTATATTTCTGCAAGAGTGGAGAACTTATCCGTTTCCTTGATAGCCAAGAAGTATGCAGATTTTGTGAGTCGATCCACGATCACCCAAATAGTATCGTTCCCGCGCTGGGATCTAGGTAGGCCAGTAACAAAATCCATGGAAATTTGCTCCCATTTCCATTGAGGTATCTCTGGTTGTTGGAGCAGGCCTGATGGTTTCTGGTATTCCGACTTGACCCTTGCACAAGTCAAACACTTGCTGACGTAGGTCGCTATGTGGGCCTTCATGCTAGGCCACCAGTACGTAGTCTTGATGTCGTGGTACATTTTATCCGATCCAGGATGTACCGAGTAGCGAGACTTGTATGCTTCGTCCATCACAAGCTCTCGTAGGTTGCCATAAAGTGGGACCCAAACGCGTCCCGTTACGTAGTAAGCACCGTCTTCCTTCCGTTCTAATCGTTGCCTTGATCCGCGCAGGGCTTCAGCCCTGACGTTTCCTGGTTTCAGTGCTTCTATCTGAGCAGCTCGTATCTGGGAAGGCAGACTAGAATGGATCGTGAGTTGTAAAGCTCGCACGCGCTTAGGCGCAGTGTCCTTCCGACTGAGGGCGTCAGCCACAACATTAGCTTTGCCCGGGTGGTATCTGATTGCGCACTCGTAGTCATTCAGAAGTTCGACCCATCGTCGTTGTCGCATATTTAGTTCTTTCTGTTTGAAGATATGCTCGAGGCTCCTGTGGTCGGTGTAGATGGCGCACTTGGTACCATACAGGTAATGCCGCCATAACTTAAGTGCAAAAACAACAGCTCCCAGCTCTAAATCGTGCGTCGTGTAGTTCTTTTCATGAACCTTGAGTTGACGTGAGGCGTAGGCTATAACTTTATCTCGTTGCATCAACACGCAACCAAGACCTTGAATTGATGCGTCGCAGTAGACCACAAAGTCGTCTGTGCCTTCCGGCAAGGAAAGGATAGGTGCGCTACAAAGTCTATCCTTTAGGTGCTGAAATGCCAACTCCTGTGCGTTTCCCCAGCGATAAACAACGCCCTTCTGCGTTAGTGACGTGAGAGGCTGTGCAATCTTAGAAAAATCCTTTATGAATCTCCGGTAGTATCCCGCCAAACCCAAGAATTGGCGAATTTCCTTTGGTGTACGAGGTGCAGGCCAGTTCTTTATTGAGTCTACCTTGGATGGATCAACATGAATCCCATCCTTGTTCACCACGTGGCCTAGGAAATGGACTTCTCGGAGCCAGAAGTCGCATTTCGGGAACTTTGCATAAAGCTGTTCTGTTCGAAGGAGTTCCAGAATAAGTCGTAGATGCTGCTCGTGTTCTTCTCGACTTTTAGAGTAGATCAGGATGTCGTCGATGAAGACTATAACAAACTTGTCCAGGTAAGGCTTGCACACTCGGTTCATCAAGTCCATGAAAACCGCAGGTGCGTTTGTCATCCCAAAAGGCATGACCAAAAACTCATAGTGCCCGTATCGTGTTCTAAAAGCTGTCTTGGAGACGTCCTCTTCCCGGACTCTCAGCTGGTGATAACCCGATCTTAAATCGATTTTCGAATAGTAGCTCGATCCTTGCAACTGGTCGAACAAGTCGTCGATACGCGGTAGAGGATAACGATTCTTCACCGTCACCTTGTTGAGTTCCCGGTAATCGATGCACATTCTGAAAGTACCGTCTTTCTTCTTCACAAATAATACTGGAGCTCCCCAGGGCGATGAGCTTGGACGAATAAAACCCTTATCCAAGAGTTCTTGTAGTTGCGTGGAGAGTTCTTTCAACTCTGATGGAGCTAGGCGATAAGGTGCACGGGCTATGGGCGCAGCTCCAGGAGCTAGTTCGATCTGAAACTCGACTTGGCGATGAGGCGGAAGACCAGGTAATTCCTCAGGAAATACCTCTGGGTAATCGCGTACAACTGGAAAATCTTCTATCTTCTTCTCTTTCTCCGTGGTGTCAGTAATGAGAGCCAAAATGGCAGTGTGGCCCTTTCGCAAGTACTTTTGGGCCTTAAGGAGAGAAATGACGTTCTCAACAGCACTCCTCTTGTCGCCATGAATCATGAGAGGTTCACCATCGGGACCTGGAATACGGACAACCTTCTCATTGCAAAGAATCTCTGCTCGGTGTTGGGATAACCAATCCATCCCAATGACAACGTCGAAACTACCCAAGACAATAGGAATGAGGTCGATAGAGAAGGTCTGGTCAGCGAGAAGAAGTTTACAACCCTTGACTACGTGTGTGGCTTCTAAACTCTTACCATTTGCTAGCTCTACGGTGTGCTTGTTGTTCAAAGGGGTTGGAATACGCTTAAGCATTCGACTAACTTCTAGTGACACGTAGCTAGTATCGGCACCCGAATCAAATAAAACTGAAACATAAAAGTCGTCGAGAAGGAACTTACCCGCCACAACATTGGGGTCATTCCTTGCTTCACCTTGGCCGATCACAAACATCCGCCCCCTGGCGCCATTGTTGTTGTTGTTCCCATTGTTACCATTCCCTTGATTGTTGTTATTGTTGTTGTTGTTCTGGTTCCTGTTCAGCTGGGGACAGTCTCTCTTGAAGTGGCCCTCAGCTCCACACTGAAAGCACCCTTTGTTGTCACCTTGCTGCTGCTGCTGGCGCTGGTTCTGTTGAGCTTGCTGACGATTCTGATTGGCGGGGTATAAGCTCCTGCAATCCTTTGCAGCGTGACCAGGCTTGTTGCACCGATGACAGTTGCCCCTAGTGCATGGTCCGCTGTGGTGCAGGCTGCAGCGATTGCATTTGGGATGATTTCCTTTGTATCCACCACCAGACGATTGCTGATTAGGGCTCTTGTAGTCATCAGTCTTCCTCTGCTGAGACTGGGACTGAACAGAAGTCGAACCCTTACTTGAAGTTCCATCCCATTTCCGTTTGTTGTCACTAGAGGTACCAGTAGTAGTTGCAGCGCCAATGCATTTTGGTAACTTGTTCTGCTCCACCGCTTGATCCGTGAGACGGTGAGCCAGCTGAACAGTTTGCTGGTAGGTGGCGAGGTTCGCAGAAGTCACATGACTTTGGATTTCTGGCACTAAGCCCTGAAGAAATAGTTCGATGCGTTTGATGGGAGGATCCACCATAGTAGGGCACAGAATTGCCAGTTCGTTTGACCTTTTCACATAAGCTTCAATTTCGGATCCCGTCATCTTGAGGTTGAAAAACTCCACCTCGAGTTTGTGAATCTCATCACGACTGCAGTATTCTTCCTTGATCATCTCCTTAAACGTTTCCCATGGGGTGGCGTTAGCAGCAACCAACCCTAGCATTTGAACCTGAGCGTTCCACCACGTGAGGGCTAAACCCTCGAGAGTACCAGTAGCATACTTCACCCTGCGCGCCTCAGGGCATTCACACATTTCGAACACAGATTCTAGCTTCTCAAACCAGTGTAGGAGACCTACTGCTCCTTCAGTGCCGCTAAAAGTAGTTGGTCGGCAGTCCATGAAGGTCTTAAAAGTGCACACGGGTGGCTGAACATGTTGACCTATCGTGGGTGAAAGAAAAGACGGAGTTTAACACAAAGGTTGGTTCACGAGAGTAGGATCCTAAAGATCCTAGAATGAGTTCGGACTGCAGGATATACCTCCTGCGTGTGCAGCTGCAAGTGCTGCGGCAACTCGTTCGTTAATCAGAGCCGTCAACTGGGCTTGTGTCATGTTAACGCGTCCAGACATGATCTTCACATCAAGAAGAACGTGAGTGAGAGGGGTTCGCGAAAGTACGATGTCAGAAGTGAGCAAGTGCACACGTGTTCAAGCAACAATAGTTATACTAACCAAGCATACCATGAGCAATGTACTATGTAACTAACAAGTAGGCAATATATACACAGATCATATCACCTAGAATGTCGAGCCTTGCATGTGGAGTGAAGCGTCGTTGTGGACCGTTGAGCACTGTACAGGTTATAGTCTGGTTTTAACAAAAACGTTTTCCCCTTTATTAAAACCAAGTTCTCTATAACCAATGGCTCTGATACCAATCTGTCACACCCCCAAAATCCACCTGCGGAGTACTACCGCTTGGAGGCGTGACTGACCAGGATCCAGCCACCAATCATATTGAACAAGCATATAAGTAGTTATAAAAATCCACCCAATACAATTGGTGTTCAAACAAAACATAGTTAAGTTGCAAGCGGAAGCATAAGTCTTAAATCAAAACATAAGTTTAATCGTTTCATAGTTTAACATGGCACACAGTCGTCCATGTCCCACAACGATCCTCCTCCATGCAAGCTCCAGCTAAGAAACCTAAGGACCTGCAAAGCATGTAGTAACGAGTCAACAACAAGTTGAGTGAGTTCACGGTTGGGTGTTCGTTTTAAGTTGTTTCGAAAACAGTTTCCTTTAGCTGGCATCCTGCCGTGGGGGCTACCCCATAGTTAAAAACGTGACTTGTTCATTTCCGGTTACTCTGGCAATCCAGCCGTGGGGGCTACCCCGTGTTAGTTATCTGGCATTTCGGCCGTGGGGGCTACCCCATGTATACACTAGACTCGTTACCATATCGACTGCTGACTGTAGTCATGTTTATGTGCCCTGAAACTGTCAATGTCTATCATCATTGACGTGCCCCAGATCCATTAGTTCACGCCCGTCCTCTGCGGCACGGTGTGAGGTTTGTCAGACCTAAATAGCGCTATCTAACTAATGACCCGCTCGCCATTGGCCCGGCGATTAAGTCGATATAAAAATGAGGGACTTCGTGATAGAGTTTTGGTCTAGTACGAGATATCTGTCCGTGAGGACGAGGAATTACATTCCTGAACCTTTGCTGTCCTACCCAAGGAGGACGAGGAACCCTGTTCCTTAACCCCAATTCCCGACCCCTGGGAATCCCATGCTTTGTAGAGGGTGTGAACTCACCTTGGTTTGCTCGGTAGAAACACAGAAAGGTCAAACAAGCAATGTTGTGGCTACTCACGTCCTATCATAGTTGTATCATGCAATCAGGTTCGTATTCAAGTAGTGCACGTATGTTCTACACGTATGCTAGCACGTTGCATGCAGTTCATCGACATTCACATTCAACAGCAATATATCAGGTCTGTACACTAGGCCCAAGAGTCCGGCCCAATCAAATAAGCCCATAATTAAACAAGTCCAACAGTGTGTACCCGCATATGATCCCGAGTCGCAACTAGGCGTTTGCGACTCGCAACCTGAGTCGCAATTGTGGTTTCGGTCCGTGCTGTTTTGGCTACGAGTCGCAACCGGACTCGCAACCGTGGTTTCGAGTCACAAGGTTGGTGTGCTGATCCGGTGTGGTTCCGAGTCGCAACCGGGTGTTTGCGACTCGCAACTGATGTCGCAACCGGGAGATTTCGACTCGTTGTGCTTGGTTTCGAGTCGCAACTGATGGTTACGAGTGGACATAAGCTGATTCGGAACAGTGTACTATCCAATGAGACTTTGATTTCATGAAACAGTCTGTACTACTCTCATAAACATGTTTATTTGTCTAGTAATTTCCTAAAATGGATCAAACAAATCAGATTTCAAATATTCAACCATGTTCTTATGATATTCATCAAGTTCTTCATACATTCATCATGTTCATCATCATTCATATGAACCTAAGTCTAACAAAGTCATGAACAACAATCAATTCTTGAACATATTCATCTCATAGTTTGAAATCATCACATGACATATCAAAAATCAACTCTACCCTAATCTCATTAACATGGTACTACACCTATGCAAGCCGGTTTCTATGAACATCAACACTCCATGGTTTTGAATCATACTTAGACATAAAATATTGTGTGTTCATTAAGCAACATATCCGAAAT
>JARYGA010021241.1:0-29616 GCA_030545235.1 Helianthus tuberosus
CGTCATAGTTTATAGTAGGAATCATCAAAATGGCTCGTCCAACGGTGAAGAAGTGAAAGGAGCAAACGGTGCAGTCTGAGGGATCTGTGGAAGAGCTGCTGAAGCAAAAGGATCGTCGCACGGGTGCTGACCAGAAGTACCTTCCCCTGGACGGGGTGCGGGTATGTCCTGAAGGAAGACGATAGGCAAGTCAGTGCGATGGACGTCAGACTCCACAGGAGGAAATGAGCAACATTGGCGGGTGCGGGTGCAGGAACAAATGGCTCAACAAAAGGAGGGTCAACAGGTGCAGGAACTGGGTCAGGTATAAGGGGTGCAATGTCTGGTAAACCAAAAAGGAACATGGTCAGGATCAGGAATCGGCTCAAGATCAATAGGTGCAACATCAGGCTGACCCAAAAGGAACAGGATCTAACTCAGGAGCAGGCTCTGGGTCGTGTGGAGGTGTGGAATCTCGAGCAGGTGATGGTGCGGCAGACATAGCGGTGTCGTCATCCAAGTCAGTAGCAAAAAGCTGAAATCCGGCCGTCTGTAAAGCGGAAGGTGTCACAGACTCAAAGGAGTCTGTAATCGAGTGCAAATTGGAATCAGAAGATTCCTCAATGACAAGGATCTCAGGAGGTGGAATAGCAACAACGTCCTCATCTAGCTCTCCATCACCATGGGCATCATCAGGAGGACTATCAACAAACAAATTAATGTCAACATCAATCAAATCGTCGGAAGGCAAATCCTCGGGAGGAATGACCACAAGAGGGACAGGATCGAGGATCGGAGCCACGATGTGCTCACCATGGGGATGACCAGTGATAATGTGATCATGGACTGAGACAGGGATAACAAAAGGATCCTCGTCTGGAATACCATCAGCAAGCGGTAAGTCATCTTCCAAAATCGTGCAGCGCAAACGGCTGAAAGTCGTCGTCTGACAGCATATATGGGTCGCTCTCAGTATCAGATGTAAAGATTTCTGGCTCCGGTGCGATCTCGTCATCAGACACAATAGCCATGGGGTCATCAGTAACGGACAACCCGTTCTCGGATGAAGACATAGTGTCCGTAACAGAACAATCATAACATATGCACATATATTAACTATCAACATTAAGTATGCAAGCAAAGTCAATTCATCATGAAATCATGTATCCTTCCTAGTCTCCCAGACTAAACCACCCAGTCTCCTAGACTAAATCTCCTAGTCTCCCAGACTAAACCACCTAGTCTCCCAGACTAAACCAACTAGTCTCTCAGACTAAACCAACTAGTCTCCCAAACTAAACCACACATGTAAACCTTGCAATCATGTTTCTTGTCTTTCCTTTTGTAAAAATGTTTGCTTCTCTGGATATGGGCGTTTCGTGTATACAATGAAAACATGTTGTGAAAATATTTTTGTGAGAGAGCCCTAGTGATTGTAGTCTAGACTCGAGAAAGAATCCTAGTTCACTACAATCGAAGCTCTAATACCAAACTGTCACACCCTGACTTTTGTGGAAGCGTGATTATGTGTAACTTGCTTAATATCATTGCATTCAACCATAACAAACGTCTATATGATAAAACCAAGATGTTCATCCATAGATAGATTGAAAACGTTACAAGTAAAATTGTTTTAAATCCCAAAACACAGACTTCATTTACAAAATACAATACTAGCAAGTTTTAGATCCGTAAGGACTTCACAAAAGACACATACAAACTAGGTTTCGAGCCATGTATCTTATCCAAGATAAAATACATAACCCAAACCCTTCGACTTCGGATGACACCTTTTATTAGAGACATGACTTATAAACTTCAACGCCCGCCAGATCCATACTTAATTTCCTGAAATACATGTAGTTTGAAAACATCAACAAAAGTTGAGCGAGTTCGTGTGTTTTGTATGTGTGTACGAACATCCTTGAAAACATTTGTAAGTATATATGTATGTACTTGTAAACTGTTATGAAGCAACAAGGAAACAGATCAATTAATGTGTAGCTAATACATTAATATATGTGACATGGTGCAGGAAGACTCAATCCTAGCAGATTTGCACCGGGCTTCAGTTTCAAGACATAGTCACCACATGGCCCACTCGGCGGGCTCATGGGTGGGGCTCGCTACACCCAAATAGGTCTATCACTCATGTCCCTTGGTTCTACTACGAGGATTAATGGTCTTACGTTAATCGCCTACCCATTCACATGATCTAGCAGTTCATTCCTTAGCTAACCATACCATTTGTAATCATCGAAACATGTGTAATATGTATTTCACCCCTGAAGTTGTAAAACTGAAAACAATTAAAAGAAAGGGGGACATGAACTCACAGTTTTGCGTTCTTCAATGGTAACTCAAAGCTCCTTCGGATATACACGACTACCTACAACGTACTAAGGTCTATTAGACGATCGGGTCGTGCCTTGATTTAGTATTAGTTAGTGTCTTTGAGTTACGTTCTTTGTGTCTTCAATATTGTTCCGAGTTATATAATTATTTGTTAAAATAATACATATTTTAACTTAAGTTATACTTATTAGATTTTGGAATAATTGTTAAAACAATATATATTAACTTGATACTTTTCACGTATTTATACATGTATTTCCTTCCCAAGGATGGGTGTATTTGTATTCGTATTTTTATACTTGTATATTTTTGCCATGTATTGGTGTCGTATTCCGGGGTGTATTTATACGTATGAGAATACGTATTTTCTTGTAATTGTTAAGTATTCTTATACTTAATTTTGTATTAATTTTTCTGGAATAATATTTCTAGTAAAAATACATCAATATATATTTCCAAAATATATATTTTGAGAAGTATTACTTAGAAAAATTATTTATAATTTTTTTTCCTTTGGCAAAAAATATGTATAAATTTTATACAAGTCTCAAAAATAATATATTTCCAAGTCTAACTTAGAAGATATATATATATATATATATATAAACCATTTCTCTTCCAAAAATAATATACTTCATGTTTGTTTGAGAAAATATGTATTTCTTCCAATAATACATCCTCTAATAATTCCAAGAAAAATATATCTCTATAATATATTTTCTCCTTGTAAAAAATATGATATATTTGTAATAATTGTAAAAATCATATTTTTGTTTCATTGGTGTCCAAAATATTATTTACCAAAAATATACTTGTGAATAAGTTTTCCGGAATATTTTTGTGAGTTATATTCCTGTCACACCCCGACTCGCAGCGGAAGACAATTGCGGGGTGCGGCAGACACATGGCACCCCTCATAATTTAAAAACATTACATTACATAAAACAGGAGCATCGGTTACAACGTCTTCGAACTATCACATTACAAACCATATATTAAAAGCGGTACTACAAGCCATTATAGCTTTTATTATGCTACGTCCGCCTACTAGATCCTTCCATACTCACATGTTCACTCCTGTTTCATTTTACCTGAAATGCATATTAGTTTTAAAGAGGTCAGCTATACGCTGCTAGTGAGTTCCACTGGTTTGGTTGTTTCGTTTCAAAATGTATCAACATGTTTAATTGCACATATCACGATTCATAGATGGAATTACACGAGTGTCACAAGTGAAACCTATACTGTTTTATTTGTACTGTGTCACACAGACACATACTCGCACCACCTGCAACTCATAAAGTTCAATGCCCTCGGGTAGTTATGTCTAACAACATAACCTAGGTAGGACGCGTGTAGTTGCCTGGCTGCCGGCCGCACCTGTCCGGCGGCAACTGGGTTTGTCAGACCAATAGTACTATACACTGCCCACGGCTTACATTACTCACTTGTATCGGGCTAATATCGTGTGTTAGATAATTCACATCATACGGTTTGAGCAATTAACACAGTTTGTAACATGCAATTCACCCCAGAAAACAGAAAAACAATTTAAAAGTGGGGGAAGGGAACTCACAGTGTAAGTCGTAGTTTCACACAGGATGTAAACAAGCAACAGAGTCAACTTCAAGAATCACGTATGCAAATATGGGCTCACGTCAGTATCTAAGTCGGTAACAGGTATAACTTGGATTCTGACAGGAGTTTTCACTCCAGATTGAGCCTATATGATACTGGTATGGTGATGGAGGTCAGGGTAGTATTAGTTTTCAGTTTGGCTTCCGGGCACCGGTTCGCGTGCCAGCCAATGTCAGTAGTTTAACATGTTCGGATAATGGTACGGGAATACCAATAGCGCCAACACGCTGTTATTTAAGAATGATTAACTTTTCATTAAGGGGGTTTGGGTGTTTGGGGAGTCCAGGTTGCCCAATTTTGAGTTTCCGTTTCCCACCGTCGGGGATTTCCCGAACTGGTATTGGACACACCCCGAGTGTCCAATCCGCCCTGGAATCTCCCGGAATACTCCCCTTGTTTCAATTATAGTATTTGTCGGGTTGGGTCAGTTCCCAGTTCCGGCAGGTTCGTTACACGGTAAACTGCCGAATTGATTTAAAATAATCCATTTTTAATCCCAAAAATTCCCATTTCATCCATAATTTGAATAAAATTCTGAAAGTTTTTATATAACTCAGTAAAAATCTGTAGAATATGGGAACAATTTCTGGGAATTTATTTTGGCATTTTACTTGTCTAAATAAATTATTTATAAAACCATATTTAACCACATAATTAACACTAATTACCATAAGTGATCCAAAATTCCCAAAACATTCTGGGACATCCCTAATGTTTCCAGAAACATCTCCAAAAAATTTTAAGATTTTTCTGATTTCGTTTTGGTGCGTTTCCGGCTACCGAAAACTCGCAAAAACGCGGATTTTTAACCCAAAACAAAACTCCACCAATATACTCCAAATTTATCCAAAACATTACTCATATTTTTCTTAGTATCTCTGTAAAATTTGGTGATTTATTGAATCCGGTTGCTATTTTACACAGAATTCTTTATGTAAAACAGTAAAAAATTCACCAAAAATGTTAGAAAATTCCCAAAATTCTAAAATTTTACGTGAACCTTCTTGACACTACCCTACATCACCACACCAAGTTTCAGCTCAATCCAAGGATCACGGACCAAGTTATAGTCCGAACAATATTCTGCCTAGTCTAGATACAAGTTTCGGTTTATATACCTAGCGATTCCTTCGATTCCGAGCGTTCCTTGTGAGTCCAGAAGTATGTGTGGGCTATATATAGTACCTACACATCAAGTACAATCCAAATATGCTAGAAATTAGATCAATCAAGCTTTGATTCATTGTTTTTCGGTTAATCGAATAGTTATGCGATTTTTGTCGAATAGGTGTTGATTAGGGTATCAAAACCCAAAGATTTGTAACCATGGCTGCCATATAACACCAGGGAACTCCCATGGTATTCTTATTCAGCCCCTAAACTTGTTTAAACCTTTAAAATTCAGGGATTAAAAAGGGTTTTTAGGTTGTAAATCATGTATAATCAAGAAATCATGGTTAAAACTATAAGAAACAAGGCTAATACCTTGGATTTGATGGTGTTTAGGACAAGATCAGCTGGGTTTTTGGAAGAAGAAGCAGAATTCTTGAGGATTTATATGTGAGGAATAAAGGAAAAATGAATATATATATATATATATATATATATACATATATATATAAGGGGGGATGGTGGCGGTTTGGGGTGGGCCCCCCTAGGCCACCTCGTGCCTCGTAATACGCGATAAAAGATGATTTTTATCCTCCGTTGCGGTTCCCGCGCGCGTTCTCGATTTGCGTGACGGACTCCGTTTCGCGCGTAATTAGTTTCAAAAGACTCGGTTTTAAAAATCATGCATAACCGTCTTGAAATCCAAACCCAGTTACGTTTCAATCATAAAAGACTCGTATTAGAGTGGTTTAAATGTTTTTAAGCTTGATCGATCGTTTCTTGCACGTTTGATTGCCTTATGCTATGCCTGAAACGAAGGCGTTTCCCTAACCGGGCAGCTGCTTCGATTTGCGTGCCCGATCTCTGACTGGCTTCAAACCTTATGTCACAGTCTATGGCACAAAATTAAGATGTTCCTGGAACTCAGAATCTTAAATAATGCTACAGATAACCTAATAATCAACGTCAAAGGTTTAGTGCGATGTTAAACGGAAAGCTCCGGTTTAACACGTGTTTAAAGTCTAAGGACACCGACTTCACACCATGGGCCCTTATTAGTGTCATGTAAGTCATAACGGGTTCTCGGATTCCTCCGAGACATAACAGATATCATTTAATCAAACATATAAGTCACACCTGTTTTTAGGGTTTTCGCGCAATTAAAGTGTTAAGTGTGCTTTACAGTTTTGGACCGTTTAGGGTGTACCTGGTTTCGTCATGGGTGTCACAGTCTCCCCTGGTTTAGAAATTTCATCCCCGAAATTCAATTCGTCTAGTTATGGAAGAGATGTGGGTATTTTCTACGGAGCTCATCCTTCCGTTCCCAGGTATACTCAGGTCCTTGCTTCGAGTTCCACCGGACTTTTACCAGCGAGATTTTGTTATAACGTAGTTGTTTGGTCTTCCCTTTAACTATTTCTACCGGTTCCTCCAGAAAGTGGAGTTTGTCATCAATGTGCACATCTTCTAACGGAATAATAGCTGCTTCATCTGTGAAACATTTCTTTAAGTTGGATACGTGGAAGACATCGTGAATTGTGCTCAGTTCATCTGGTAATTTCAGTCGGTACGCTACCGGTCCAACCTTAGCAATAATTTCATACGACCCAATGTATCTCGGAGCCAACTTTCCTGTCTTGCTAAACCTGATCATTCCTTTCCATGGTGACACTTTTAACAGTACTTGGTCACCTACTTCAAACGACAACGGTTTCCGGCGAACATCGGCGTAACTTTTCTGCCGATCTCGGGCCGCTTTCAGTCTACTTTGGATCTTATGCACCTTGTCTGTCGTCTCTTGAATTAGTTCAGACCCCGTGAGTTGAGTATCGCCCACTTCCGCCCAACAAAGTGGCGATCTGCACTTCCCGCCATATAGTGCTTCGTACGGTGCAGCTTGTATGCTACTATGATAGTTGTTATTGTAAGAGAATTCAATGAGGGGAAGGTGCTTATCCCAACTTCCTCCAAAGTCTAGGGTGCAAGCACAAAGCAGATCCTCTAATTTCTGGATAGTTCGTTCTGATTGGCAGTCAGTATAGGGATGGTAAGCCGTACTCAGGTCTATTCTAGACCCCAAAGCTTCTTGTAATTGTTGCCAATAGTGTGAAGTGAAATGACTATCACGGTCTGAAATGATTGCAACTGGTACCCTGTGTCTAGCCACAATTTCATTCGTGTAGATCTCGGCCAATTTCTTGGTGTTGTAGGTAGTACGAATCGGAATAAAGCGCGCCGATTTGGTTAGTCTATCTACTACTACTACCCAAATCGCATCATGACCTCGGGGTGTTTTTGGAAGGTGGGTCACGAAATCCATCGTGATTTGCTCCCATTTCCATTGGGGTATTTCGAGTTGCTGTAACATTCCCGAGGGTTTCTGGTATTCTGCCTTTACCCGGGCACAAGTCAAGCATTTGCTCACGTACTCTGCTACGTCCTTTTTCATACACGGCCACCAATAAAATTCCTTAAGGTCGCGGTATATCTTGTTTGTACCGGGGTGAATAGAGTACTTAGATTTATGAGCCTCATCCATAACAAGTTGACGTAGGTCATGGAGAGTAGGAATCCATACCCTATTTTTGAAATACAACACTTCATCCGGTTTCCTCACAAAATTCCCTTTATTTCCGTGTAAGTTTTCGCTATTTAGTTGGCCTTCCTCCAAAGCTTCCATTTGAGCTTTACGAATCTGCCCTTTAAGATTGGTTTGAACAATCATCCCAAGAGCTCATACTCTGAGTGGCTTTACTCGGTCTTTTCTACTCAAGGCATCGGCTACTACGTTAGCCTTACCTTGATGGTATTTTATTTCACAGTCGTATTCGTTCAATAGCTCCACCCATCTGCGTTGTCTCATATTTAGCTCCTTTTGATCGAATATATGTTGGAGGCTCTTGTGATCTGTATAAATTGTACATTTCGTGCCGTACAAGTAATGCCTCCAGATCTTAAGTGCAAAAATCACTGCGCCCAGCTCTAAATCATGTGTCGTGTGATTCTTTTCATGTACTTTTAGTTGTCTAGACGCGTAAGCAATGACCTTGTTTCTTTGCATTAGGACACATCCGAGCCCTTGCTGAGATGCGTCACAATATACGACAAAATCATCGTTGCCTTCGGGTAACGACAGGATTGGAGCTTCACATAACTTTTTTTTAACAGCTGAAAAGTTGTTTCTTGTTCTTCGCCCCATTCGTACTTTCGATCTTTCTGTGTCAAGGCAGTTAAGGATTGAGCAATGCAGGAAAAGTTTTCAATAAAGCGATGGTAATATCCAGCCAATCCCAAGAATTGGCGTATCTCCTTCGGAGACTTAGGCGCTTTCCAATTCTTAATAGCTTCGATCTTACTAGGGTCAACATGAATCCCTTGTTGATCTACCACATGTCCTAAAAATTGCACCGCTTGTAACCAGAAGTCACACTTTGAAAGCTTGGCGTACAACTTCTCCTTCCTCAATATCTCTAGTATGGCTCGTAGATGGTGCTCGTGTTCCTTTTTACTCTTGGAATAGATCAAAATATGTCAATAAATACTATGACGAATTTATCTAGATATGGTTTACAAACACGGTTCATGAGGTCCATAAATACCGCGGGTGTGTTGGTTAACCCAAAGGGGATAACCAGGAACTCATAGTGATCGTACCGAGTTCGAAAGGCTGTTTTAGGGATATCTTCCTGTAACAACTCTCGCCGAAATTATTATTTCTTATTTTATTATGTCCAATAGAAAACCCTAATTAAGACCCCCAAGTAATATTGCATGACCCCTAAAATTTTCAGAACAATCGAAACTAGGATCAGGGACCCTAAAAATCAAGGGGGGTATTCCCTAATTAACGATTATCTTCACAGTTTGTTGTAGAACGCGAAATTCGTCGAACTGTTGACTCACCTAGGCTATAAATACACGAGGCTACCCTACCCTAAAAGTGCACCCGTCGGGCCACGCGCGGGAACCAGGAGGACCTGGCGCGCCACGCGACAGGGACCATTTTTCAGTATAAAGTCCAGGGGTTTGGTACTTGCATGGCGCTGTTGTTACGACGATCAAATTCATTTCGTACGACGAGTTATTCACTGTTTAGTTCAAAAACACACACAAGCACGAATCTCTGCTACGACAACAGGGTAATAACTCGATCACTGCTACGATACAATGTCCGATCGATTGAAACCGATCCGATGGATGTTTAAGTGCTGCCCGAATCCGGGCTATACTTTGTCATTCGTCGTGAGGGTCTTGATTTCGTGAGTTTATCGTAAAAAGTTGTATTGTTATTTAACTAGGTTACAAGGCTAAATCAGTAGGCAAGGTTCTGTCCAATTAAACTTACAATGTGAGTCATTCTCTTTTTATCAAATTGCTTTCCAAAATCCTAAATGTTTTCCAGTTATATTTTGCAGTGATTAAGTCTTTGCTAATCTTTAATTACTGGCAGTATGTTGGGGTTTTGTGCACATTACTACTAACGATTTATCACTTTAGGTGGGCGAGCCTAATTAGTGATATGTCCACAGTCATAGATTTGGTCGAGTGACAGCTGAACCAGATAATTATATGATAGGGGCAAATATAAAAACCATTAATGCTGTAAATTGATAACAATGTGTCTTTTGTGCAAACTGAATGACTCGCCAGTATTTCCCCGCTGATAAAAAAATCTTTTTAAACTTGTTTCAGGTGATCTGCTGCGATCCAGGAAAAAGTGCCGTGTAGCACTACAAGCTTGAAGAAATGGCTCAATAAAATAAATAAATATGTTTTGTAAAACAGGGAATTTCCTTGTGAAATTTCCTTTATTGTAAATTATGGGGTTTGTCCCAAATGTGTGAAATAAAATAAATTGGGCATTTTCAAGTTTAAACGATCCTGTTAACATTTCCGCTGCCAAATTAATTAAAATACCACGGGTTTTCTGTTCCGCTGCTTCTGGACCAGGTAACACTGGGCCAGGGGCCGTGACACTTCCTCTTGAACTTTCACTTGATGATAACTGGGTCTAAGATCGATTTTGGAAAAGTAACAGGCTCCTTGCAACTGATCAAATAAATCATCGATTCGCGGAAGAGGATATTGATTCTTTATGGTAACCTTGTTCAGCTCCGGGTAGTCAATACACATCGAAAGCTTCCATCCTTTTTCGTCACAAATAACACTGGTGCTCCCCAAGGTGAATAACTGGGACGGATAAAACCTCGGTCTAGCAGTTCTTGTAACTGAGATGATAGTTCTTGCATCTCTGAAGGTGCTAAACGGTAAGGTGCTTTTGCAATTGGAGCTGCTCCCGGTATTAAGTTGATACGGAACTCGACTTGCCGATTGGGTGGCAATCCAGGCAATTCATCGGGAAACACGTCTGGGTAATCACACACTATGGGGATATCCTTAATACGTTGTTCTTCTGGTTCGGTCGTCATTACACTGGCTAAGAACACATCACATCCTTGACGTATACATTTCAACACTTTAAGGTGGGATAGAAGGTTTAATATGGTACCAGACTTCTCTCCCTATACCATAATAACTTCCTCATTAGGAAAAGGGATCCTAACAATCTTTTGCTCACATATAATCTCCGCCTTGTACTTGGACAACCAGTCCATTCCCACTACTATATCGAAACTTCCGAGCTCTACCGGTAGTAGGTCAATAAGGAATTGGTGGTCGTTAAGAACTAAAGGACAATCACGAATGATTTGGTGACTAGTTATAGGTTTACCGTTAGAAAGTTCTATGGAATAGGGACTTATTAATTCAATAGCTGGCATATTTAATAGGGGTAAGAAATTAATGGAAACGTAGCTCCTATCTGCGCCCGTATCAAACAATACTGAAGCATACTGATTGAAAATGAGAAAGGTACCTGTCACCACATTCGGATCTTGGCAGGCGTCACCAGACCCAAGTATAAAGGCACGACCTCGAGCTACATTTGAGGTGGAAGCTTAGCCCTGCGAATCTCTTCCTGTTGACTGCTGAGCAAGCTTTGGGCTGTTTCTTTGGAAGTGGTCCGTGCTGCCACATCCATAGCACGCATGGGAGTAGGTAATCTGTTGCGCCGGTTGTTGGGGTCGTTGCTGAAGAGGCTGAGGCCTTGGAGGTTTAAAACGAGTTGCTTTGTGATTCGGTTCCATGGGTGCTCTACAGTTTTGGGCATAATGCCCAGCTCTATGACATCTTGAGCATTTCATTGCTCGACACGCACCCACGTGGTGGAAAGCGCACTTGTTGCACTTTGGGGCCATTCCTTTATAGCCACCAGAGTTCCCTGTTGGTGTAGTCATGGCGTACCTTTGACTAGTGGCTCTCCCCCTCTTAGGTATAACTGCCCCTGCTCGACTACTTTCAGGGGCCTCTCGCTTATTTCTTGCCGGCTCTCCCGGCATTGTCAAAATCTTGCGTCTAACCATGTCATACGTAACCGTGCCTGACCTAGCTACCACTCCGTGCATGGTCAGGTGCTCCACCGAATTAATGATACGCCTTACTTCCGGGGCCAGTCCCCAGATATACCTCTGGATCCTCTTGGGCTCCGGTCGAACCATATCTGAAACGGTTACTGTAATCTGCATGGTCCGCACCTTGCATTTGCAGGTTCCAAAATTCGTGTTCTAGCTTCTGAATTTCGTGAGCTGGGCAGAACCTTTCTCTCATTAGTATCTTCAGATCATCCCAAGTCATAGCTTTAATCGTGTCATGCCCGCGAGATTGCACAATAGCATTCCACCAATTCAAAGCGTGGTCGGTAAAAGTACAAGTTGTATACTTTACCACACAGTTACCCGGACAATTACTTATGTTAAGGACCGATTCTGACTTCTCGATCCATTTCACAAACCCGTTCGGTCCTTCAGTTCCATTAAACTCCATTGGTTTGCACTCCATAAAGTGTTAATACGTGCAAACTGGCCTAACATTGTTTTGATTATCGTTCTGACCTCCCGGCCCTGGTGGCGGGTTCGGCTGCTGGTTCGCATTGATGCCGGCGTTAACCTGTGCCACGATAGTGGGAATAACGGCTTGGAGTTGTTGTGCTATCAGTTGGGCAAGTTCTGCCTCTGTCATTTGAGGTACACGTTTCGGTGCCATTCTATTATAAAGATGTCACACCCCGATTTTCCACGTGTCACCGGTGGGCCCGGTGGGGAGTATCGTGACGTCATGGTTGGCAACGTAATGGTCAAACAACACAATATTATTAAGCACAGCGGAAGCAATTGAAAATATAATACAACCGAATTTATTATTGTAATATCACTATCACAATATTCGGAAGTTTATCCACAGAAGGATCGAACATAAAATGGAAACAATAGTTCAACAGACTTCAGGCATCTTAAGCTTGCGAGACTCTTTATTGATGCTAAGGAGACAATCCAGCCAATTACGTTTAGTACCTGCATTTAGTCTTTTTGGGAAAATACGTCAGTTTACACTGGTAAATACAATCAACTGACTTATTTTGGAAAATGGTTTAAAAATTGGTTTGGATGCACATGGCATAAATTTTTTATAATTTGATTAAAATGCACAGAGGCAATATTTAATCTTTTAACTTGGGAAAATTATTTAATATTATAATCTTGTGAACGAATTACATGTTACTTATGCGTTCAGTAGCCCGAATCTAGTCCGGGTTAAAGATCAATAAACGCACCACTTCAATGAGTTATACACGGGAGTACGCCTACACCCCGTGCTCAGGTCGTGGCCATCTCGTAAGATGATACCAGGGATATCCGGGACATGGTCATTAACCCCCCAAAGGCTGTAAAGTAAACAAGACTATTTAAAACAAGCCGATCAAATTATTCAACTACCCACTAAGCGTGGAGATTTGATGCCCGATCAAGCGGTACGCTATGTACCGTAACCCAAGCCCGTATAGGGAAAATAAGTTAAAAGTATTTACCTGATGCAAAGTATAAATCACAATAAGCAAAATGCACGTAGCTTTTACTAGTTCTCCTAATCTGGAACGAAGGTTTAATATAACCTATTAGAATACTAACGGGTCTTTTATTAAGCTTAAGCTTAGACCGGCTAGTTTCAAAGATACGGTTCGTACGCACGATTAAGCGAAGACCGGATAGAATGTGATTTAGACCCGACAAGTTCAGAGACTTGTTTAATATGGGTTTATTATTCACATCCTGGATTTTGAGATGAAACCGATAAGGTTTGACCCGTGTTGGTTAATTTATGTAAACTTGTTACATAAACCGAACCGAACGCGTAAAATGCGTAACGGGTATCCGCAAGAGCCATATACAGGTTTCCTAAGTTAATATGCTTCAAATATGCTGTGACATCAGTAGGATGTCTTTCATTATGCCCCGAACTAATTTAAACACAAACTATGCCCCGTAGGGGTAGTTTGGTCATTTTAAAGTTTGTAAAAACGCTTAGATGTTTAACTGAGTTACAGGTCTGATGTAAACAGCAAACATACTCATTTTGATGAGTTATAACAGTAGGCTAAAGCATATATGTGAAATTTATCATTTTTAACCAAACTATGCCCCGTGGGGGTATTTTGGTAATTTCACATAAGCCGAAAAGCTCAAAAACGAAGTCTGAGTTAATCAACCTTTTCTTACTGTTAAAATCTCATATTTTGCCTCATATATCAGTAGGTATCAATCCGGGTATGTTAAATATGATTTTAAAACATACTATGCGTTAAAAACGCTAAATAAGGCGATTAAAGGCCATTTCCGGGTTTGATACTTAAATCTGATATTTTTATATTTCCAGAAGGCTTAAAATAAATTATTTATCATATGTGATCAGTAGCAAAAGGTTTGGAGTCGTTTAGATATGTAAAACTCATTTTATGGCCCGTAAGGGCAAAACCGACATTTACCGAATTAAGCCTACGACTATGAGTTATGCTCAGCCTAAAATTAATTAAAAATCTTTAAAAATCCCAAAATAATATATTACATCAGTGGGTAAAAGATTTGATATCAAAAAGTATGTTTAACTAGGCTATACGCTAATTACGCCATTTTATTTACATAAAGTATAAATTTTGCGATAATGAGCATAACTCTTAATCTACAAGTCAAACTGATGTCAAACTTTGCATACAAGTTTATATATCAGTATTTAAGGTTTCTACACTTTTACATTTTCATAAATCACTTTTTAAGGTAATAAGGGCATAACGGTCAACATATGAGCAATTAACGGAAACATGCATATTAATTGGATAACTAAGGAACCAAGATGTATAATCACAGAGGGTTGTTCTAACATGTAACCTAATCCAATTAAAGCTCTGAGGCATTTCTAAAACATGCCTAAACGGGTCAGAACTGAAAGTCAAAGTGAAAGTCAAACTATGTGACTTTCGGTTCCGAACCGGGTCTAAATAGGAAATAGTCGGGTTGAACATGTTTGGACATGTTCTTACACTTATTACTAAGTTATAACAATGATCAAACAGGTTGTATATGTTCTAGATAGCTAATTATGCACAAATGACATTTTAAGCATCCTGTTGACTTTTTAATTATATGATTGACCCGACATTTGACCTGGTTAGGGTGGTGATCAGGGGAAACCCTTTTGAGGTTTTATTACCCACATAAATACCAACCTATAACTACTTTTAATTCGAGATATGACTGAGCCATTATTGACTAATCTCGAAGTCAAACCGTAATTACGACGGTTTGACTTTTAGCTAATTAACCAAACTAAACTCAACTAAACAAGAACTAGCAGACTTACAAGAGTCCTATGCACGAGATATGATCACTTGGAAGCAGGTTTGAGCTCCAGAATGATCCACAAATGCAGATGAAGTGTGAAGAAATGTTGTGAACTTGAAGGCCTATTTATAGTGGGTTTACACACCACATTTGATTGACAAATAAGTCTAGCACACACCACAATCAATCAACACTTGTTACTAGTGTGTAGGGGGTGTTTTTAGGGGCCAAGTGAAGTGAAAAATCGGTTTAAAATCGCGTCTAAGAGCAAGGGCAGCCAAGAAATCGAAATCAGGATCTGGCACCCCCTCGCGTGGCGCGAGGGGCTCCTCGCGTGGCGCGAGGCCACCTGCAGCATATCTTTATTTTTGGTTTTTGCGCATTGGTCCTTGGCTCTTCAAATTTCGAATAGGCACTTGTTTATTGCATTATGAACCCTCACAACTGATCTATAAGGACTTTAAAACATATACCCACTTTTTTAGGTCCCCGGTTAACTTAATTGTTACCCGAAAAGTCCTAACTTTCAACGTTTACGCTTTAACCCCTCGTACACGAATTTGATCATAACTTTCTCATACGATAACGAAACTTTATGAAATTTTAATCGTGCATTCTAGTGAGCATAATTAACCGTTACAAGGCTTCGGGTTTGCCAAAAGGTCACTCAGAGGTATAACTTAAACATGTTGACACATTTAGCCCCTGTAGTTTGTAATCTCTCACTTTTTGCTTCGTATGATCCATGATTTATTCGTTTGAAGGTATGAGCACCATGTAGGGTTAATGTACATTATATTTATTCACAGTTGACACGTAGAATACGTATATTCACATACTTTCCATGTTTGTCAACTTTAGTCCTTCTATAATATTTCTTTCACACGTTTAAACATTTGACACGTGTCTACACATTATAGGACGTGAATTTTCGAGGTGTTACATCCTCACCCCCTTAAAATAAATCTCGACCCGAGATTTACTGAAATAAGTAAGGGTACTTTTCTTTCATCGTGGATTCAACCTCCCACGTGAATTCGGGACCTCTACGGGCATCCCATCTGACCTTTACAATAGGTACACGCTTCTTTCGAAGCTTCTTTACCTGTCGATCTTCAATCGACAAAGGTTTTTCTACACATTTTTAAGCTCTCATCTATATGCACATCTGTATATGGTATAAGCAGTGATTCGTCAGCGAAGCACTTCTTCAGATTGCAGATGTGGAACACATTGTGAATTCCACGGCGCTCTTCTGGTAAGTTTAACTTATAGGCAACTGACCTGACACGTTCGATAACCTCGAAAGGTCCTATGTATCTCGGACTTTGTTTGCCTTTCTTACCAAATCGCATCACTCCCTTCCAGGGTGACACTTTAAGTAGGACTTTGTCACCTACTTCGAAGTGAAAATCCTTACGCTTAGGATCAGCGTAACTCTTCTGCCTATCACGGGCAGCTTTGAGACGGTCACGAATCTGGACAATCTTGTCCGTCGTTTCGAACACGATCTCTGGTCCTGATAACTGGACATCTCCAACTTCTGCCCAACAACTGGCGTTCTACACTTTCTACCGTATAATGCCTCGAAAGGCGCAGCCTTAATGCTGGTATGGTAGCTATTGTTGTAAGAGAATTCGATTAATGGTAGGTTCTTATCCCAACTACCACCCAAATCGATCGCATATGCACGTAGCATGTCTTCCCATGTTTGAATAGTACACTCCCTCTGACCGTCAGTCTGAGGATGATAAGCCGTACCAAAATTCAAACGTGTGCCCAAAGATTGTTGGAAACTCTTCCAAAAATGTGACGTGTACCTAGTATCTCTATCAGAGATAATAGCCACAGGTATGCCATGTAAGGCTACAATCTTATCAACGTATAACTGGGCTAACACATCGGAGCTGTAAGTCTCCTTGATGGGTAAGAAATGAGCTGACTTAGTCAGTCCATCAACTATAACCCATATTGTATCATTTCCTTTTCTTGTCTTGGGTAACTTGGTAATAAAATCCATAGTTACCATTTCCCACTTCCACGTAGGAAGTTCAGGCTGTTGTAGCCAACCTAATGGTTTCTGATGCTTGGCTTTGACTTGCGCACTTGTCAAGCATTTAGCTACATAGGTGGCCACAGTCTTCTTCAAGCCTATCCACCAATAGTTTGCCCTTAGATCCTGGGTAGCTGATGGAAATTCTTAATCGTTGCCTAATCAGGGTTGCGGCATGTATGCATAAGCAATATGAACCGTCTTTCTTATTTAATAACATAAAACCCTCAGAATATTGAGTCAGGCTTTATGTGCCTATGTTTTAAAACGTACTTAATCTAGGTTTCGATTATTCCATAATCAATATGGAGTTTTCACAATACTCCAGCCCACAGCGGGATACAATCTTAATTCTACCTGCCTTCCCGGAGGTAAGCAGGGAAAACTTATGAGAAGATAATCAAGATTGCAAGGAGGCTACAGAGATTTTCCATATCTCAGGCTCCAGTTCATCCACCATTACTCGTGTCAAATAAGTGACACCTTTATGTTATAAGTCCACGAATTCCTTAGTCGGGAACATTTACTAAAAAAAAAATTTCCATTTTTGGATATCTTCTTTGAACACTACTAGTCGACTTTAGTACAATATGACCATTGGGATATCTCAGGGGTTCCATGTATTAAACCTCCATGCTGATCAGACATGGAAATAATCTATGGGACATACTAGGATACGCCAATCCTCATATGACACTTTTATCAAACATAGTTTGGCATTCACAGGCGATAGAAAACAATGAGAAAATAATTAAAATAACATATGTTGTCGTACTCTATGCGAAGAAAGGGTACTCTTAGATTTTTCGGAAGGATTCCTTGCCGATACTAGAAGAATCGGTTACTACGGTTTCCTTGGTAGCTATACCTTGTGGATGATAAAAAAAAATTTGCTAAGTTTATGGTTCATGAAGATTTATTATTGCCTGTATTAAAAACAGGACACTTAGCAGAAATTATCATTGATAAATGATAAGGAAGTTTATTGTACAAGTGCTTTTATTTAATTAATAATGGAAGTTTCATAAACTAGGCACCTAGCTCAGTTGGCTAGGCGCGCGAAAGGGTGCAGCCGGCCTAGACCCAGGTTCGATTCCGGGGACGGCCAGTTCCACCATTTTTTTTATGTTTAATTTTAATTAATCGTACGGATACGTGTAATTATGAGAGTTGTCTCATACGGAGTCTTGATAATTAATTGCTTCTTATTACCCACAATATGGGCTTGATTTTATCACTAAATTGAGTCCTTGTATTTAACGGAACTAGGACATCAAGAAAAATGATTTCTAATGGATATAAAACATCCATCTATTAATGCTGAAGCAATCTCAGAGGTACACCGGCTTCTTACCGAACTTTCGTTGCTTTTTATTAAGCCTGTATTTGCTCTCCTTCTCCGATTTCTAGGAGTTATCCTCTTTCTTTGGTTCACCCTTCATATTTGAAGTGTGAACATAGCTCTCCTCATGAGTAATTTAAACATGGTTTCGAATGAGATTTAGAGCGAGAAGTATTCGTCCCCTTGGATTGTCTCATGACCTTTTCCCATGATCTCTCCAACTGCTGCGTCAACCACAGCTTGGAGATTAACTCCATCAATATTGAGGTTTACGTTTGAAGTTTTATTAACTTTTGTCGCATTAATAGTATTGCGACTGTCGTCTACCTCCTCCGAGTTTTCGATACTCGAAACTTGGTACTAATCACCAAGATTTAACAATTATTAGTCATCATCCTGATGACCTGACTTATATTTGCCACGGCATTCATAATCCGTATGGGCTATTCCGTTCTGATCATTCATAGCGAATGTTATTTTGAACGTAATTCCATCATTTTTAGCCTAGGTCACAGCTGGACCATCAATGGCATTCACAGTTTGGAGCGAGTCCAATACTTGCTTGACAGGGGACCATAATGTCACAACTGTCTTTGCCACAAGTACGATTATAAATAGCTCAAAGGCTAGCCTTTCATGACTTCTGTTATATTTTTATACATATATGGTATGGAAGCCTGTCTCGAGGGACGTAGAAAGTATGGCATAAAGCCCAGTCATGAAGGACATAAATGATTATACGGCATGAAGGCCTTGTCACAAAGGACATTTAGATATGGCACAAACGGCCTTGTTATAAGGACATTCATCAAATCTGGTACAAAGGCATGTCACCAGGAATGTTAACATTTAATATGTTAACTTGTCACGAATGACCAATTATAGCACATAGGCTTGTCCTGAATGACTTTAAAACATAACTCGATGGTTTATTTTCAAGGACCTTAATTTATTAGCTGCAATCTTATTAGATTAGGGCTTCCAGGTTTTGAACGTGGTTCTTCACCTTTGGACAGGGAGTCATAGACTACAACTGTCATCGTCTTGAAAGACGATTCTTTTGGCAGAAAAATACGCCAATCAACATCACTAATGGATGTTTATATATAACCATCATATCCAATGATATTAGTCATGATCACATCGATCATATTGACTATTAGGTTTGGGTATAATCACACCATTTTGAACAGGGGATCATAAAGATCACTACTATCTTTGTCTAACCGACACTAGAATAAAGTTTAGCCCGTAGGCATTTCATCACGATGGGTGTTAATATTATGATTATCATACTGAGGATACTAGTCAGGATCGCACTGATAGTATAGACAATGGGAATTGAGTATAGCTCACCCCCTTGGCAAAGAATCACAAAAGATTACAATTGCCTTGTCTCAGTTGGACGATATAATATAGCCCTTAGGCAAAACATCATTACGGATGTTAAAATTTTTAATCATCGTATTGATGATTTTTTTCATGATCGTATTGATCATATAAACTATTAGGCTTGAGCATAGCTCACCACCTCGGACAGGGAATCGTAAAGATCATAATGTCTTTGTCACACATGGACAGTATAATTTGGCCCATAGGCGAAAACATCACTCATGGAGGTTTATAATTGGTTCATCCTATTAGATGCTATAAGTCATGATTTCATTAATCATATTGACTATTTGGCTTGAGCATAGCTCACCACCTTAGACAAGGAATCATAAAGATAACAATGTCAATGTCTCAAATGGACAATATATTATAGCCCGTAGGCAAGACATCCCTAAAGGATGTTAAATAATATGATCATCGTACTAGATGATATTAGGCATGATCGCATTGATCATATAGACTATTATGTTTGGACATAGTCCAACATTTTAGACAGGAGGTCAAAGACCACCACTGTCGTTGTCTTATCGGACAACAAGTTTAGTCCGTAGGCACTTCATCACTAACGGATGTTTATAATATGATTATCTTATAGGATGATATAAGCCATGATTCCTAGATCACTAGGCTAGATTTGAGAATTGGAAGAACCCAATATAAGGATGACTGTTGTGATTTTCTCGAGTCACATTTGTCAAGAGTGCTAACACATTTCTAAGTGTTAACAAGGATCTGAATCCCTTGAGTAGGTTTCACCATCTTGGTCGCGTAGGCTAGGTTTCACCTTTAAGATTTCCTTTTAAACTGCATACTGACAGGGAAGGAAGGATATTTATTTTTATTCAGGATTTTTTTTTCATAAATCCTAATTCATAAGTTAATAATAGCACAAATGGCCTAGTCGCGTAGACGAGTTAAATTTATAAGCCATGATTTCGGAGAATCGAGGCATTAAGGTTTGAATCATAGTTCATTACCTTTTTCTTGACAGGGAGTTGTAGGCTACCACTGTCTTTAGTCTCAGAGGACATTAACCGTAGCCCGTAGGCACTTCCTTCTAAGGGATGTTTATTATGGAATTGCCCTTAGGGAAATTCATTAACCATGGTAAACAGAGACCATATTTGGTTAATTTATTAATCATATATTTATTTAGGATTTCTATTATAATTTATCCTAATTATAAAACATTAACAGTTTTATCAGTGGCACCCAATGGCCTGGTCACATGGACATTTATAAATTATAAGCTTATGATTTCAGAGAATCAAAGCATGATAGTATCTTGGCGCAATAGGCCTAGTCACAAGGACATTTATAAATTTTTAAGCTATGATTTCAGAGAATCAAAGCATGAAAGTATATTGGCACTATAGGCCTAGTCATAAGGACAATTATAAATTATATGCTAGGATTTCAGAGAATCAGAGCATTTGAGGTTTGAACCTAGTTCATTACCTTTATCTGACAGGGAGTCATCGCTACCACTGTCTTTTGGCTCATATGGAAATGAGTAGGGCCCGTAGGCATTATGTTACCACGTATGGTTTAAAATATGATCATCTTAATTAATGATGTAAACCCAGGATTCAGAGATCATTAAACTGGGTTAGGAGTCTTTTGAAGAATCCTATTTCAACATGACGTGTGTGATTTTTAATGAATCACGTCTGCCAGGAGTGTTAACATGTTTTAAGATGTTAACAGAGATTTGATTCTTTTTAAACAGGTCTTACCATCTTGGCCCGGTCTTAAAATTGACCCGTAGGCTAGGTTTCACACTTAAGATTCTTAATTAATAATTAACGCAGAACAATTTTAAATTGAGATGTTAATATGGATCTAAATCTAATTATGGAACTACCATCTTGGCCCGGTCTTAAAATGACACATGGCTAGGTCTTGTCCTTTTTAGACTTTGCCATTTTATAATAATGGTAGATCCTATAAAAGAAATGTTATTTTACATTTATTTAATATTCCTTATTTAGAATGAAAGTTTAAACTTAATCATTCCACTATATAAAAATAAAAGTATAAAGTTGCCCTAAGCGGGACTTAAAAGGAATAATGTGTCCTTGGAGGGACTGAAAGATAATTATGTCCTTATAAGGACTAATAAGGAAACGATCTTCAGTAAAAGGAGCTTCTTCTTCATTTTATTTCTGAATGCTTTCTCCTTGGATGCTCGTTTCATTCTAGCCGCGGTACGAAGCTCAGCATCTTAGGGCTCCGGGTGTGGAGAACTCCTATTACAGCTTCTTCGCTTGGCGACGTATCCAACAAAATTTGGAAGTAAAAATTTCTAGATTAGGATTGAGAATATTCCTAAGTTAAGTCTAGACTCAGAAGGTTTAGATATGTGCAATTGTGTAACTGAGATTAAACACTAAGGCTAGTGTTTAATTCACTCAGTGTTGGCTCTGATACCAACCTGTCACACCCCGATTTTCCACGTGTCACCGGTGGGCCCGGTGGGGAGTATCGTGACGTCATGGTTGGCAACGTAATGGTCAAACAACACAATATTATTAAGCACAGCGGAAGCAATTGAAAATATAATACAACCGAATTTATTATTGTAATATCACTATCACAATATTCGGAAGTTTATCCACATAAGGATCGAACATAAAATGGAAACAATAGTTCAACAGACTTCAGGCATCTTAAGCTTGCGAGACTCTTTATTGATGCTAAGGAGACAATCCAGCCAATTACGTTTAGTACCTGCATTTAGTCTTTTTGGGAAAATACGTCAGTTTACACTGGTAAATACAATCAACTGACTCATTTTGGAAAATGGTTTAAAAATTGGTTTGGATGCACATGGCATAAATTTTTTATAATTTGATTAAAATGCACAGAGGCAATATTTAATCTTTTAACTTGGGAGAATTATTTAATATTATAATCTTGTGAACGAATTACATGTTACTTATGCGTTCAGTAGCCCGAATCTAGTCCGGGTTAAAGATCAATAAACGCACCACTTCAATGAGTTATACACGGGAGTACGCCTACACCCCGTGCTCAGGTCGTGGCCATCTCGTAAGATGATGCCAGGGATATCCGGGACATGGTCATTAACCCCCCCAAAGGCTGTAAAGTAAACAAGACTGTTTAAAACGAGCCGATCAAATTATTCAACTACCCACTAAGCGTGGAGATTTGATGCCCGATCAAGCGGTACGCTATGTACCGTAACCCAAGCCCGTATAGGGAAAATAAGTTAAAAGTATTTACCTGATGCAAAGTATAAATCACAATAAGAAAAATGCACGTAGCTTTTACTGGTTCTCCTAATCTGGAACGAAGGTTTAATATAACCTATTAGAATACTAACGGGTCTTTTATTAAGCTTAAGCTTAGACCGGCTAGTTTCAAAGATACGGTTCGTACGCACGATTAAGCGAAGACCGGATAGAATGTGATTTAGACCCGACAAGTTCAGAGACTTGTTTAATATGGGTTTATTATTCACATCCTGGATTTTGAGATGAAACCGATAAGGTTTGACCCGTGTTGGTTAATTTATGTAAACTTGTTACATAAACCGAACCGAACGTGTAAAATGCGTAACGGGTATCCGCAAGAGCCATATACAGGTTTCCTAAGTTAATATGCTTCAAATATGTTGTGACATCAGTAGGATGTCTTTCATTATGCCCCGAACTAATTTAAACACAAACTATGTCTTGTAGGGGTAGTTTGGTCATTTTAAACTTTGTAAAAGCGTTTAGATGTTTAACTGAGTTACAGGTCTGATGTAAACAGAAAACATACTCATTTTGATGAGTTATAACAGTAGGCTAAAGCATATATGTGAAATTTATCATTTTTAACCAAACTATGCCCCGTGGGGGTATTTTGGTAATTTCACATAAGCCGAAAAGCTCAAAAACGAAGTCTGAGTTAATCAAACTTTTCTTACTATTAAAATCTCATATTTTGCCTCATATATCAGTAGGTATCAATCCGGGTATGTTAAATATGATTTTAAAACATACTATGCGTTAAAAACGCTAAATAAGGCGATTAAAGGCCATTTCCGGGTTTGATACTTAAATCTGATATTTTTATATTTCTAGAAGGCTTAAAATAAATTATTTATCATATGTGATCAGTAGCAAAAGGTTTGGAGTCGTTTAGATATGTAAAACTCATTTTATGGCCCGTAAGGGCAAAACCGACATTTACCGAATTAAGCCTACGACTATGAGTTATGCTCAGCCTAAAATTAATTAAAAATCTTTAAAAATCCCAAAATAATATATTACATCAGTGGGTAAAATATTTGATATCAAAAAGTATGTTTAACTAGGCTATACGCTAATTACGCCATTTTATTAACATGAAGTATAAATTTTGCGATAATGAGCATAACTCTTAATCTACAAGTCAAACTGATGTCAAACTTTGCATACAAGTTTATATATCAGTATTTAAGGTTTCTACACTTTTACATTTTCATAAATCACTTTTTAAGGTAATAAGGGCATAACGGTCAACATATGAGCAATTAACGGAAACATGCATATTAATTGGATAACTAAGGAACCAAGATGTATAATCACAGAGGGTTGTTCTAACATGTAACCTAATCCAATTAAAGCTCTGAGGCATTTCTAAAACATGCCTAAACGGGTCAGAACTGAAAGTCAAAGTGAAAGTCAAACTATGTGACTTTCGGTTCCGAACCGGGTCTAAATAGGAAATAGTCGGGTTGAACATGTTTGGACATGTTCTTACACTTATTACTAAGTTATAACAATGATCAAACATGTTGTATATGTTCTAGATAGCTAATTATGCACAAATGACATTTTAAGCATCCTGTTGACTTTTTAATTATATGATTGACCCGACATTTGACCTGGTTAGGGTGGTGATCAGGGGAAACCCTTTTGAGGTTTTATTACCCACATAAATACCAACCTATAACTACTTTTAATTCGAGATATGACTGAGCCATTATTGACTAATCTCGAAGTCAAACCGTAATTACGACGGTTTGACTTTTAGCTAATTAACCAAGCTAAACTCAACTAAACAAGAACTAGCAGACTTACAAGAGTCCTATGCACGAGATATGATCACTTGGAAGCAGGTTTGAGCTCCAGAATGATCCACAAATGCAGATGAAGTGTGAAGAAATGTTGTGAACTTGAAGGCCTATTTATAGTGGGTTTACACACCACATTTGATTGACAAATAAGTCTAGCACACACCACAATCAATCAACACTTGTTACTAGTGTGTAGGGGGTGTTTTTAGGGGCCAAGTGAAGTGAAAAATCGGTTTAAAATCGCGTCTAAGAGCAAGGGCAGCCAAGAAATCGAAATCAGGATCTGGCACCCCCTCGCGTGGCGCGAGGGGCTCCTCGCGTGGCGCGAGGCCACCTGCAGCATATCTTTATTTTTGGTTTTTGCGCATTGGTCCTTGGCTCTTCAAATTTCGAATAGGCACTTGTTTATTGCATTATGAACCCTCACAACTGATCTATAAGGACTTTAAAACATATACCCACTTTTTTAGGTCCCCGGTTAACTTAATTGTTACCCGAAAAGTCCTAACTTTCAACGTTTACGCTTTAACCCCTCGTACACGAATTTGATCATAACTTTCTCATACGATAACGAAACTTTATGAAATTTTAATCGTGCATTCTAGTGAGCATAATTAACCGTTACAAGGCTTCGGGTTTGCCAAAAGGTCACTCAGAGGTATAACTTAAACATGTTGACACATTTAGCCCCTGTAGTTTGTAATCTCTCACTTTTTGCTTTGTATGATCCATGATTTATTCGTTTGAAGGTATGAGCACCATGTAGGGTTAATGTACATTATATTTATTCACAGTTGACACGTAGAATACGTATATTCACATACTTTCCATGTTTGTCAACTTTAGTCCTTCTATAATATTTCTTTCACACGTTTAAACATTTGACACGTGTCTACACATTATAGGACGTGAATTTTCGAGGTGTTACAAAAGAATAGATATGTATGTATTAATGTCACATAGTTAATCATCACTTATCACATTTTCAGTTACCACATACCACACAATTCCATTACACATCACATAATCTCATCACATCCATAAAATCCACGACACATATAGTCAAAAGCATCGTCATATATATATATATATATATATAATATCATCATCATATAATCGTCAAAATTTGCACATAGACTTAACCCAAAAGGGTCAGTGCTTAAATGTGCGATCAAAACTGGTCACTAAAGTGACATACATGCATCATACCACACGACACAAACTACTAGAGTCGAAAATACTACGGCTACATCCCTACCTCGACATAGGCATAGCCCAGTGCTTGGTAGGATGTACAAAAGGTACATCATCTCTATCTATACTAGAAAGAAAACCATACTAGGAACGCTACATCCAACACGTCAACTCTGTAAAACCTGCTACCAAACCTATAACAGTTCCAATACATCCATACACTAAAGCTCGAAAATGATCCTGCTCATGATGGACGTATCCCATACCCTGATGTAAGGCAATGATCGCCTGCTGCAAGATGGTCAAGTAATCTCCCATAGACCTCCGCTGCTGCTCGTCCTCATCGCGTGCCATCCTCAATAACGAAATATGCTCAAACAAGAACCCCATTAGGCTGCTCTCAGTGATGGGAGCAGGCACCTCCGGAGGAGGAACTGGTATACCCCAAACAGGTGGGGAAGGCTCCCTAAATGGCTGGGAAGGGCCACCATGCTCATAAGTGTGATAAAGGTAAGGGTCCTCCCTAGGTGGGGTAAGAAAACGAGCAGTAAAGTGCTGCTGGGTCCCTATGGATGTGGGTGTCAAGCGAATAGGGGGAATAGGTGGGGTAAAAACAGGCGCAGGGATAGGTACCCTCCGACGAGCTGTCTGTCGGAGGCGGACAAGGGGTACCTCCTGAGAACTAGGTGAGGAGGGGGTGTAAGTACTAGGAATGGAAGGGGTATAAGGGTCGGGGGAGTCTCGGGTGTAGGTAACCTAGAGGCTACCGGCCCCCACTCCCAATGCCCCGTGGCGGGAGTAGGGCTCCTAGGAATAGGTCCTACTGGGATAACGACATCCGGGGTTCGACTATGCTCCGAGGAGCTAGTCAGGTGGTGAGATGGTGAATGGTAGGCGCTCGAGGCCTCCCCCACGCGCCTAGTAGGGGGTCTAGGTGGATAAACAGCACAACAGTACCCGGACTCATCCGGCGAGTAGCCCTGGGGTAACAGAGGCATCTGTGGATCCTCCTCAGGATCAGTCTCCATATGAGAAGTCGTCTGGCGACTCAAATGACTCGACATAGTACCTGTAAAGGAAAACGACATCTAACACCGCTTCTATCGACTGACATAACCGAAAATAAACAATCCACAGAGGTACACATAAGCACGTATTGCACACAACTTTAATTTTAGTTTTGAAAATGTTTCCACCACTGTTAAGTTAGCATGGCATCTCAGTTCTCTCTTCTCTCTCCGTGACATTTCCGGAATGCCCAAGTACCAGCAGATAAATTATTGTGTTCCGGACCACAATAATTTATTTGCCTAACAAGACCACCCCAGTAGTAGCCACGCCACTCCGGCTCTAGAGGTTCTCAGGGGAAGGAGTTACTCAGGATTATAGTCTAGGTTCTCTTAGGGATACCTAATTCGCTATAACCGATGGATCTGATACCATCTTCTGTCACACCCCGACTCGCAGCGAAAGACAATTGCGGGGTGCGGCAAACACATGGCACTCCTCATAATTTAAAAACATTACATTACATAAAACAGGAGCATCGGTTACAACGTCTTCGAACTATCACATTACAAACCATATATTAAAAGCGGTACTACAAGCCATTATAGCTTTTATTATGCTACGTCCGCCTACTAGATCCTTCCATACGCACATGTTCACTCCTGTTTCATTTTACCTGAAATGCATATTAGTTTTAAAAAGGTCAGCTATACACTGCTAGTGAGTTCCACTGGTTTGGTTGTTTCGTTTCAAAATGTATCAACATGTTTAATTGTACATATCATGGTTCATAGATGGAATTACACGAGTGTCACAAGTGAAACCTAGACTGTTTTATTCGTACTGTGTCACACAGACACATATTCGCACCACCTGCAACTCATAAAGTTCAATGCCCTCGGGTAGTTATGTCTAACAACATAACCTAGGTAGGACGCGTGCAGTTTCCTGGCTACCGGCCGCACCTGTCCGGCGGCAACTGGGTTTGTCAGACCAATAGTACTATCCACTTCCCACGGCTTTCATTACTCACTTGTATCGTGGCTATATCGTGTGTTAGATAATTCACATCATACGGTTTGAGCAATTAACACAGTTTGTAACATGCAATTCACCCCAGAAAACAGGAAAACAGTTTAAAAGTGGGGGAAGGGAACTCACAGTGTAAGTCGTAGTTTCACACAGGATGTAAACAAGCAACAGAGTCAACTTCCAGAATCACGTATGCAAATATGGGCTCACGTCAGTATCTAAGTCGGTAACAGGTATAACTTGGATTCTGACAGGATTTTTCACTCCAGATTGAGCCTATATGATACTGGTATGGTGACGGAGGTCAGGGTAGTATTAGTTTTCAGTTTGGCTTCCGGGCACCGGTTCGCGTGCCAGCCAATGTCAGTAGTTTAACATGTTCGGATAATGGTACGGGAATACCAATAGTGCCAACACGTTGTTATTTAAGAATGATTAACTTTTCACTAAGGGGGTTTGGGTGTTTGGGGAGTCCAGGTTGCCCAATTTTGAGTTTCCGTTTCCCACCGTCGGGGATTTCCCGAACTGGTATTGGACACACCCTGAGTGTCCAATCCGCCCTGGAATCTCCCGGAATACTTCCCGTGTTTCAATTATAGTATCTGTTGGGTTGGGTCAGTTCCCAGTTCCGGCAGGTTCGTTACACGGTAAACTGCCGAAATTGATTTAAAATAATCCATTTTTAATCCCAAAAATTCTCATTTTATCCATAATTTGAATAAAATTCCGAAAGTTTTTATATAACTCAGTAGAAATCTGTATAATATGGGAAAAATTTCTGGGAATTTATTTTGGCATTTTACTTGTCTAAATAAATTATTTATAAAACCATATTTAACTACATAATTAACATTAATTACCATCAGTGATCCAAAAATTCTCAAAACATTCTTGGACATCCCTTATGTTTCCAGAAACATCTCCAAAAATTTTAATATTTTTCCGATTTGGTTTCGGTGTGTGTCCGGCTACCGAAAAGTCGCAAAAACGCGGATTTTTAACCCAAAACAAAACTCAACCAATGGACTCCAAATTTTTCCATAATATTCCCCATATGTTCCTTAGTGTCTCTGTAAAATTTGGTGATTTATTGAATCCGTTTGCTATTTTTTCCATAATTCTTTTTGTAAAACAGTCAAAAATTAACCAAAAATCGTAGAAAATTCCAACAATTCTAAACTTTTACGTGAACCGTCCTGACACTACCCTTCGTCACCACACTAAATTTCAGCTCAATCTAAGTATCACGGACCAAGTTATAGTCCGAACAATATTATGCCTAGTCTAGATACAAGTTTCGGTTTATATACCTAGCGATTCCTTCGATTCCGAGCGTTCCTTGTGAGTCCAGAAGTATGTGTGGGCTATATATAGTACCTACACATCAAGTACAATCCAAATATGCTAGAACTTAGATCAATCAAGCTTTGATTCATTGTTTTTCGGTTAATCGAATAGTTATGCGATTTTTGTCGAATAGGTGTTGATTAGGGTATCAAAACCCAAAGATTTGTAACCATGGCTGCCATATAACACCAGGGAACTCCCATGGTGTTCTTATTCAGCCCCTAAACTTGTTTAAACCTTCAAAATTCATGGATTAAAAAGGGTTTTTAGGTTGTAAATCATGTATAATCAAGAAATCATGGTTAAAACTATAAGAAACAAGGCTAATACCTTGGATTTGATGGTGTTTAGGACAAGATAAGCTGGG
>JARYGA010021242.1:0-51113 GCA_030545235.1 Helianthus tuberosus
TTCTATTTCTGTTCAGGATAACTGATCCTTTTCTGTCTTTTTGTGCAGCTATCTCAGTTTCTCACATCATTCAGTCACCTGCAACAAAAGAAAGGATCGTTGCTTTTTGGAGCCTTGATCCTGCAGTTAGATCATTCCAGGCAAACACAAAGGATTCACAAGAAGTATCCTCTGGTTCAGTCACAATGTCAAGTAAGTGTTTATTTTTACGTATGATTAAATAGATTTAGATCAAGGATACTTATCTGTTGATTGCCATTTGTAGGTGCTGGAAAGTCCTCGAAATCAGCCACTCGCTTCAGCGTCAGTGATCTTAGTACTGTTGCTCCCCGGTCCGGAAAGAAGAAATCTGCTGCTAGCCCAAGCGTTCCAATCCCTAAGCCTGTCACCTCCAAGGGCAAAGGAGGAAAGAAGAGGAAGTCCACTGAAGCTGATAATCTTGAAGGCCTGCCCCTCATCCGTCATCAGTTTGAAGAATACTTCAATGATGTAAGGATCCCTGATCCTTAATACTATCCTGTCCATTTGAGGATAACGGATCCTGAATTGTATTCTTCTTTCTTTGCAGAAATTCGTTGAGATCCAGATGCTCTTTGATGCCTATGTTGAAGAGGCTGAGCAGAAGGAGCTGGACTTCCAGAAGATCTTCCTGGCTGAGGGTCAAACCATCTCCAACCTCGAGAAAGAGCTCAACTTAGCAAAAAAGAAGTTGGCCATGGCCCACATCACTGCTGATCAAGAGAAGAATGAGGTGATGGAGGATGCCAAGCTCTCTGCCGCCATTGCTATGTACAAGACCAAACTGCAGATGGCCCAGGAGGCTGAGGATCCTGGCTTTGACAGGACCAATTGGGACCAGGAGGGCTGGAAGGCTAGGTTGGCTGAGCTGGATGATGAAGAGGAGGCTACAGAGGTCTTGATGCTTGAGGCAAGCGGTAGCGGGGGTAAGGATCAGGCTGGTGATGCTGGGGCTGGAGATGATGGTGATGGTGATGCAGCGAAGGTGTGAGCTACAGAAATGGGCGATGATGGATTTATCTAGACGCGGCCGGAGCCCATTTTTTATGGTTTGGTAGTTGGTTTTTTGTTTGATGGTGTTTTTCTTGAACAATGCTGGTCTGTACTTAAACAATAGTTTTTAGGGTTGAGGAGCATGGATCCTTGGACAATAGGTAGGATAATGGGTGGTGGATGGATCCTCTGTTTGGGGGATGAAACCACTTGTTATCCTGCCGCCTTTATTTCCTGCACTTAGACCTTGTTAATATGGACACCCTTTGCCAACCTAAGTGGACGGGCCACGTTTTGCTGGTAGAAACTTGGGTTGGCAATTTTGACAACCTTTAAAGGGTTTAACTTTTGATAAATAAAACCTTAATCTTTTGGCTATCTGATGTGTTGTCATATTTGTGAATACTTTATCTTTCAATTGTTATGATATACTTTGTTTGAATCCATAAGTTAAGTATAAAATTTTATTAGTTTATGTCAAAAAGTTTAGGATATGATCAAGGATCAAATATCCTATAATCGATAAATTCAAAAAAGTAGTGTAATTTAAGGATCATGCAAGCTGTTGTCAAAGAATAAGGGTCACTTAGACAAATAAAGTATAAAATTAAAGTGATTAAGGATCATACCTGAGAATCCAAGTTAGGATCCTAAACCTTTAACATTTACAATCAGGATAACCAAAAGACAAACCTTCATAAAAGGTTAGGATCAAGAATCCTTAGCTGTTTAGCTTCAAAATCCTGAAATGGAACATAACTTGGGACTAAGCCAATATAAGAGAAGAGTTAGCAACTGGGGATAAGCCCAACAATTCTGGGGACAAGCCCAATATACTGGGGACAAGCCCAAAAAACTGGGGACAAGCCCAAAAAAACTGCGGACAAGCCCAAAAAACGGGGGACAAGCCCAAAGGATCTTGTGTAAACTGGAGTATGGCCCTCACTGGCGACTATCCAAACTTAGTGACATGAAAATGCCAAAACCTTAGCTAACGTGAAAACGTTAGAAACCTTAGGAACGGATGTATGGTACGTCTACCATTATACGTAGGATCCTGAATGCAGCCAGTACAATGAAATTGTCAGCCCCTAAAGCGAGTACTGGTCCCATTGCCTTGAACTGCATCAGGATCATCATGCGCTACTGGCGATACTGGAGACAGGCCCAAAAACTGGGGACTAGCCCAAATAACTGGGGTCAAGCCCAAATAACTGGGGTCAAGCCCAAATAATTGGAGACTTCTGTGGATACTCAAACCTTTGTTAAGGATATACCAATCTTCTGCAAAACTCAGAATTGAATGAAAGAAGGATAAAGGATCCAGGATCCTTCTCCTTGTATATATAAGATAACTAAAGAATTAAATAGATTGAAATTAGATCATTACCAGAATGAGGACCATCTATCCTCTAAGGATCCTTCTAGGATATCGGTCATGAATGTTGCTAAGGGTCCTGGATCCTTATTACATGAAGTATTTCTTCAAGTGGACAGCATTCCAAGCTCTTGGTAGCAAATCGCCTTCCATTGTCAGCAATCGATATACCCCCTTTCCTGCCTCAGCTTCAATAAGATAGGGGCCTTCCCATTTTGGTGCCAACTTCCCATCAGCAGGATTTGTGGTATTCTGAAATGCTTTCCTCAATACCATATCACCAACTTGGAACTTCCTGATCCTGACATTCTTATTGTAGGCTCCAGCCATCCTTTGTTGATAACTAGCCATTCTTATTCTTGCTAAATCCCTGAGTTCTTCTATGGTATCCAAGTCTTGAACCAAGTTTTCAGCATTTCCTTTAGGATCATGGATGCTTGTTCTTGCAGTAGGAACCACCATCTCTGTAGGGATCACTGATTCTGCTCCAAATACTAAAGAAAATGGGGTTTGGCCAGTATCATTCTTGGGAGTTGTCCTATCAGCCCATAGTACATAAGGTAGTTCTTCTGCCCATTTTCCTTTCTTAGATCCAAGCTTCTTTTTCAAGTTGTTGATGATGATCTTGTTGGATGATTCTGTTTGACCATTAGCTTGTGGGTGGACTGGTGTTGATGTTATCATCTTAATCCCCCAGCTGTCACAAAAGTTAGTAGTTCTACTCCCAATAAATTGGGATCCATTATCACAAACAATTTCAGAAGGGATACCAAATCTAGTAATAATATTTCTTTTGATAAAGGATATCACTTCTTTCTCTCTGACTTGAGCAAAGGCTTCAGCTTCTATCCACTTGGAGAAGTAATCAGTCATGGCAAGCATGAACACTTTTCCACCAGGTGCCTTGGGAAGTTTGCCAACTATATCCATTCCCCATCTCATGAATGGCCAAGAAGAGGGTATAGGATGCAGGAGTTCTGCTGGTTGGTGAAGGATATTACTATGTCTCTGACAAGGATCACACTTCTTGGCATAATCTACAACATCCTTCTTCATAGTAGGCCAATAGTATCCTGTCCTAAGGATCCTTGAGAACAATGCCCTGCCCCTAGTGTGGTTTCCACAATCTCCTTCATGAAAATCCTTTAGGACTTCTTGAATTTCAGGATCCTCTATGCACCTTAGATATGGACCTGTAAGAGATCGTTTATATAACATGTTATTTAATATTGTAAATTGAGATACCTTGATTTTGAAAGCCCTGGGGTTTTCTCCTGTAGGAATCTCTCCATGTTGTATATATCTCATGATTGGAAGGATCCATGATCCTAAATGAGACTGTGCACTATCACTAGGAACTATTGCAGAATCCTCCTCTATCTCCATAGTTATGTGATCCTCAATAGCAGGAGTTAAAATATGGATGATAGGGATCTTGATATCCTCTGGAATTTTCAATGATGATCCTAGATTGGCCAATGCATCAGCTTCTGCATTCTCTTCCCTAGGTACCTGTGTCAAACTAAAAGAAACAAAAGAGAGTGCCAATTCCTTGACTATCTCTAAACACTTGATTAGCTTTTCACCTTTAACAGCATAGGATCCATTAAAGTGATTAGTAATTAACAATGAATCTACATGTACCTCAAGATACCTGATCCTCATATGCTTGGCAATTTGCAAACCAGCTATCAAGGCTTCATATTCAGCCTCATTATTAGTAGTTTGGAACTCACAAGCTATTGAGTGGGGTATTATGTCCCCCTGTGGTGATTTTAGTAGTATTCCAAGTCATGTTCCTTTGACATTAGATGCTCCATTAGTGAAGAGTATCCAAGGATCCTTAGTCTCTTCAAGCTGCTGAACTTCTAACTCAGCTTCTCTTTGTAAATCACTACTAAAATCTGCCACAAAGTCAGCTAAGGCTTGGGATTTGATGGCAGTCCTTGGTTCATATCTTATATCATAAGCACTAAGCTTCACTGCCCATTTAGCCATCCTTCCTGACATTTCAGGTTTCCTGAGAACATTCTTAATTGGAAAGTTAGTCTTAACAATAATGGCATGAGTTTCAAAATAATGTCTTAGTTTAGTAGATGCCATAATCAAAGCAAGGATAAGTTTCTCTAAATGAGAATACCTGGATTCAGCATCAAGCAAACTCTTACTTACATAATAAATAGGATGTTGTGTACCTTCGTGATCCTTAACAAGGACTGCACTTACTGCTTTAGAGGATACCGCTAGATATAAGGATAATATATCCCCTTTTTCTGGTTTCATCAAGGCAGGAGCTGAGGATAGGTAATACTTAAGGGCTTTGAGAGCATTTTCATGCTTTTCAGTCCATTTAAATTTCTTGTTCTTTCTCAAAATGTCATAAAATTCCTTGCACTTTTCTGATGACTTGGATATGAACCTATTCAAGGCTGCGATCCTCCCAGTCAACCTTTGCACATCCTTGGTATTGGCAGAAGATTTGATATTCACAATTGCCTTGATTTGCTCTGGACTCGCTTCTATGCCTCTTTTTGTTACCATCTAACCTAGGAACTTGCCTGCTTTAACACCAAAGTGACACTTTGAAGGATTCAACTTCATATTGAATTTGTCAAGGATATTGAATGCTTCCTCCAGGTCTCTAAGGTGATCCTCAGCTCTCTTGGACTTAACCACCATGTCATCTATATAGACTTCCATAATGTGTCCTATTTGTTCCTTAAACATCATGTTGACTAGCCTTTCATAAGTAGCACCTGCATTCCTTAGTCCAAATGGCATAGCAATATAACAATAGATACCAGTTGGGGTCATAAAGGCTATATCCTCTTGATCAGATGGTTCCATCTGAATTTGTTGAAATCCAGATGAAGCATCTATAAAAGTCAACAACTCATGACCCGCGGTAGCATCCACCATGGAGTCAATGTGGGTTAATGGGAAAGGATCATTGGGACATGCCTTGTTTAAATCAGTGAAATCGACACATACCCTCCACTTTCCATTTTTCTTTTGAACTACAACCACATTGGCTAACCACCTTGGATACTTGACCTCTCTAATCATACCTGCTCGGAGTAATTTGTCTACCTCCTCCTGGATAATAGCATTCCTCTCAGGTGCAAACTTCCTCCTCTTATGATGTATGGGCTTGAATGACCTGTCAATGCCAAGCTTATGAGTAATTATATCTTTAGAGATACCTGTCATGTCTTCATGCTTTCAGGCAAAGGTAGTTTTTCTCCTCTTAAGGAAGGATACTAGATCCTATTCAATGTTGCTGAGGATCCCTGATCCTATGAAGACTTTGGATTCAGGATCATTAGGATCCATAAGGATATCTTTCACGTCCTGTTCTCTTGCCTCCAAGACATCTCTTGGAGGATACTTTAGTTGCTATTGCTCCCTTGGTCTTGAGGCTGGCTTCATTGATGAGGTATAGCAATTCTTTGCTTCTTGTTGGTCACTCTCAATCTTTATCACCCCCCATGGACTAGGAAGCTTCGCACATTGATGATATGTAGATGCAACTGCCTTCATGTCATGTATCCATGGCCTGCCAAGGATAACATTGCAACAGGATAAGAAATCTATTACACAATTTTTTTTTATAAGAATGAAGTCCTTCAATGTAGATGGGAAGTTTAATGTCCCCCAATGTATTCTTGGTTTCTCCGCTGAATCCCACAAGAACTGAGGATCTTGGGATAATATCCGACTCAGGGATGTTCATTTTCTTGAGGACATCAAGCTGAATGATGTTCACCGAGCTTCCTCCATCGATTAGGATCCTGCGAACAAAATGGTTAGAAATGAACAAAGTAATGACAAGACCATCATGATGAGGATCCTGAACATCAACACGATCATCCTCATCAAAAGTTATGACTTTCTCCTGTGTGACAGTAGAAGTCCAGACGGGTCTGTCCCCATTATCCATCTTGGTCTCCTTGGCATGTCTTTTGGCTGCTGAAAAGGAAGTACCACGAATGTCTGATCCACCAGATATGAAGTTTATAACTTGTACATCTGCCGGAGGAGCAGGGGCTCTTTCTGGGACCTTTTCAGGATCCTGGATCCTTGACTTTTTTCTTCCCAAAAGCTCCTTCAAGTGTCCCTTGCTTAACAAGTAACCGATTTCTTTTCTAAGTGCAATACATTCTTCAGTGAGATGTCCGAAATCCTCATGATATGCACACCATTTGGACTTGTCTTTTGTTGCAACTGGTTTATCACTTTTTCTAGGCCATCTTGCTTTCTCACCTAGATTCTGCATTGCAAGAATTAGTTCATTGTTATCGACAGAAAAACAATATTCAGAAATGGGAGGATAATCCTCATCATCCTCTTCCTGTTCCACTACATGCACGTTCTGGTTGTCAGACTTGTTATAAAATTTGGACTTGTTGTTCCTGAAGTAGGATCCTTGCTTTTCCTGCTTCGAGGATCCTGCAAGTCTTTCCTGGATCCTTTTATCATCCTCTAGTCGGATGAATCAAAGGGCCCTGGTTCTTACCTCATCAAGATTCCTGCATGGGGTCATGACAAGATCATCATAGAATAATGAATCCCTAAGTAAACCCATTTTAAAGGCTTCCACGGCCGTAGCTATATCCAGATTAGGAATATCTAAGGATTCTTTACTAAACTTAGTGATATAATCTCTAAGTGATTCATTTTGACCTTGTGTTACCCTATATAGATCACTAGTTAACCGTTCAAATTTTCTACTACATGAGAATTGGCTATTAAACAGATTAACTAGATTAGCAAATGAAGTAATAGAGAAAGGGGGAAGACTTAGCAGCCACTTAAGAGCTGATCCTATGAGTGTGGATCCAAAACCCTTGCATAGACATGCTTCTTTTAACCTCTCAGGAATTGGATTGATCTCCATCCTTTCTCTGTACTGAGCTACATGCTCCTCTGGATCCGTCGAGCCATCATACAACTTCATGGTTGGTATTTGGAACCTCTTTGGAATTTCTACATCACAAATGGGTGGTGCAAAGCGAGATATTATGTGTCTTCCATCTGCAATTTCAGGAATGGGCTTAACCACTCCTGGAACGCTGGATATCATATCCTTTAGTTTCTGTAATTCCCTAGCCATAGCTTGATTGATACCTGTATCCTGCACAAAGCCATGGTTAGTGTTATAAGAATTATTCAAAGTGTTACCTCCCGGAGGATTCAAGTTTGGAATCCCAGATGTGAATCCATATTAACGAGATTCTGGTATGAATAAAGGACCAGAAGAGGCAATGGTCTGCATTGGAATGAAGTCTCCTTGATGAACATCTGAACTTGAGGGCTGCACACTTCTTAAGAATCCTTGATCCTGAAAGATGTTGGATCCTTGATGTGCTGTGACTGGGGGTCTTGGAGGATAATCCATGGATCCGTAAACCTGAGATGAGGATCCTTGGACTTGAAAGGAGGATCCTTGAACCTTAGAGGATCCTTGAATCTGAGAGGATCCTTGAACCTGAGAGGATCCTTGAACCATGTGCATCCCCATATATCCTCCTGAGCTAACGAAGGATCCCTGATGCTGGAAAGAGGATCCTGAAGGCTGAAAGCAGGATCCCAAAGCTTGAGTCATGGTCATTGATCCATAACGCCTTCCCAATGGTCCACTCTGGTACTGGATGTCCGGCGCTGCAGATTGCAGGGCGGTTATAGCTGGAGTGTCGAAATCCAGTGATCTAGGTATCAGAGGAGAGTGATCCTCCACTGATTTCTTCTGTTTCTTGATGTCACCAATCTCCCAGAGGATCCTTTCGTTGGTTTTATCCTGCTCTTGTATGTGATCCCTCATCTGCAAAATCAAAGTAAAAAGATCACTATTAGTAGGGTTAGAAGAAACAGCAGATGTTGGTGGTTTTGGGAAAATGGGGCTTTGTCTCTTTGCAGCATTTTCAGCATTCTTATGGGATCCAAAAGGTGGTGGAGGCAAAGGTGGAATGCCCTGTGAAGAAGTGACTGCCGACATAGAGCTTGAAGTGTTCTTTGCTGAAGAAGCCATATGGTTAAAGATAATGAACCGAAATGAACACAATGAGCAAAATTTTTCAGAAATGAAGCACCAATTGCCCCACAGTGGGCGCCAAACTGTTTTGGTCAAAAATCAAGCTAGGATAATGCAACCAAATCTTTTGTTGTGAGGTGTGATGCTTGAATCAATGAACAAATGTATGAATAACTTGCAAAAAGAAATGAACAAGTGACACAAGGATTTATATGAGGAAAAAGCCCTTGATCAAGAGTTGATCTCCGGCATAAAAAACCTCGGGTGATGGAAACTACCGATCACCAACTATAATTAAACAAATGATTGTTACAACTCGGGATGATAACAAGCTTGTTACAAGGATCACTATAGTGTGATGTGTATGAAATCTCCAATGAACGGCTGAGAGCTGTTTCGAGTGTGTGTGTTTGCTTAATTGTTCTAACTCAAGCTTGTTATCCCCTTTAAAAATAGAAATAACTTAAATAACTAACTATCCGCTAAATGTGCAACCTCCCCACGACTTCTAAAACGGTCACCAAGCCATGCACGGGCAGAATATTGAGGGCATATTCCCCAAGAATATCGGCAAGACCAAGTCCAATGCGTATACTCCTGCAAAACAAGCTTAAACATAATGAAGGCAACCGTTAGTATAAGGATAACAATGAGGATCCTGGATCCTGATCTTGCAAGGTCTTCTGAGGATCCTTAATTCAAACAGAACTGAGGATCCGTGATCCTAGCAGTACTTGAGGATCCGTGATCCTTAGGTTTAGAAAAACTATCTCTAACATATATATAGTTAAACTAATATGCAACTAAATATTTAGTTTCAAGTGTGAATAAAATAAAGTTTCAATAAATAATTAAATAATCAATCGAGAAATATTTTTTCCATTAATATTTAAATATCTAAATCCGAATGTAATAAAATCAACTATCAAAAGTATCCGAGATTTGATTAGTAGTGATTTATAGCATACAAGAAATTTAAAAAAAAATTATCTTTGGTAACTATGATAATTGAGGTGATTATAAAATTGAAATATTTTTTACACTAAAGGAAACTTTTTTCCCACTAATATAACTTATTTAAACCCTCTACATTTTCATACTCCATTTTATTGTTATATGTCAAACAAACACATCCTCTACAAGTTATCAAGAACATGTATGCTGCTTACAATCGGCTCGATTGGATTGTGAGTCAATCATAGAAGGAGGTTAATTACTTCCTATATTCTTATTATTTGTTTCTATTGTTATAAGTGTGTGTAGTTTTATCTTTGTATACCAATCAAATATTAAAGAATTGTACTTATTAGTTAACAATGTAGTGATTAATAATTTGATTAAAGAATGAATCTTCTTCTTCTTTATTCAGTTACATTAATCACATTTTCAGTGATGTCTGGAGTCTGGAGGTGGATACTATCCATGTATATTTTGATTTTTCTTCATAAAAAATATGTACTTTAATTTTCTTATTGACTTAGGGTCAAAAAATAGTTATATAGGTACACTTTGACGATATAAATCACTTGAGTTACTCATTTTACTGACTGTTTTGATGAAGTTAATGGGTTAGATGAAATTGACAAAAAAAAAAAAAATGCAAACATCACGGACAAATGAGAAAAATTGTTATTGCTATTGTTATTATTATTTATTTGTAACTAGGTTAGAACCCCGTATATTACACGGGTAGAATAAATGTAATTTTATATATTAAATGATAAAAAAGTTATATCTTTATGAACCCCGTATATTGTACGGGTTAAATAAATGTAATTTTATATATCAAATAATAAAAAAATAGTTATATCTTTAAAAACCATGTGTATTACACAGATTAAATAAATGTAATTTTGTATACTAAATACTAAAAACGTCGTATCTTTAAAAAACTTGTGTATAATCGGGTTGAATAAATCTACCAAATAATAAAAATATTACATCCTTAAAACTCCCGTATGTTACACGTGTTGAATAGATCTAAAAAAGAGTTATATCTTTAAAAACCATGTGTATTACACATATTAAATAAATGTAATTTTGTATATTAAATACTAAAAACGTCGTATCTTTAAAAAACTCGTGTATACTCGGGTTGAAAAATCTACCAAATAATAAAAAAATTGTATCCTTAAAATCCCGTGTATTACACGTGTTAAATAAATATAATTTTACATAGCAAATGATAAAAAGTTATATCTTTAAAACTTCATGTATTACACGTGTTATATAAATGTAACTTTGTATAGTAAATAATAAAAAAGTTATATTTTTAAAAACCCCGCGTTTTACACGAGTTGAATAAATATAATTTTGTATACCAATTAATAAAAAGTTATATTTTTAATAAATTAGGATAACATTTAATATTAATTTATTATATTTATATATTTAATATAAGATAAGTAGGAAAGAGATGTATTTATTTTAAAAATATATTAAATTAACAATTTAGATTTGAGGATAATATTTTATTAAACTATGATAAGATTCTTAAATAAGAAACCAAGTATAGTCCAAGGATACACTTCCGACACTCAATAGTCCATTATTACATTGACCAACATCATGTATATATAGTTAAACTAATATGCAACTAAATATTAAGTTTCAAGTGTGAATAAAATAAAGTTTCAATAAATAATTAAATAATCAATGGAGACATATTTTTTCCATTAACATTTAAATATCTAAATCCGAATGTAGTAAAATCAACTATCAAAAGTATCCGAGATTTGATTAGTAGTGATTTATAGCATACCAGAAATTAAAAAAAATTATCTTTGGTAACTATGATAATTGAGGTGATTATAAAATTGAAATATTTTTTACACTAAAGGAAACTTTTTTTCCCACTAATATAACTTATTTAAACCCTCTACATTTTCATACTCCATTTTATTGTTATATGTCAAACAAACACATCCTCTACAAGTTATCAAGAACATGTATGCTGCTTACAATCGGCTCGATTGGATTGTGAGTCAATCATAGAAGGAGGTTAATTTCTTCCTATATTCTCTTATTATTTGTTTCTATTGTTATAAGTGTGTGTAGTTTTATCTTTGTATACTAATCAAATATTAAAGAATTGTACTTATTAGTTAACAATGTAGTGATTTATACTTTGATTAAAGAATGAATCTTCTTCTTCTTTATTCAGTTACCTTAATCACATTTTCAGTGATGTCTGGAGTCTAGAGGTGGATACTATCCATGTATATTTTGATTTTTCTTCATAAAAATATGTACTTTAATCTTCTTATTGACTTGGGGTCAAAAAATAGTTATATAGGTACACTTTGACGATATAAATCACTTCAGTTACTCATTTAACTGACTTTTTTGATGAAGTTAATGGGTTAGATGAAATTGACAAAAAAAAAAAAAAAAAAAAAAATGCAAACATCATGGACAAATGAGAAAAAATGTTATTGCTATTGTTATTATTAGTTATTTGTAACTAGGTTAGAACCCCGTGTATTACACGGGTAGAATAAATGTAATTTTATATATTAAATAATTAAAAAGTTATATCTTTATGAACCCCGTATATTGTACGGGTTAAATAAATGTAATTTTATATATCAAATAATAAAAAAATAGTTATATCTTTAAAAACAATGTGTATTACACAGATTAAATAAATGTAATTTTGTATACTAAATACTAAAAACGTCGTATCTTTAAAAAACATGTGTATAATCGGGTTGAATAAATCTACCAAATAATAAAAATATTACATCCTTAAAACCCCCGTATGTTACACGTGTTGAATAGATCTAAAAAAGAGTTATATCTTTAAAAACCATGTGTATTACACATTAAATAAATGTAATTTTGTATATTAAATACTAAAAACGTCGTATATTTAAAAAACACGTGTATAGTCGGGTTGAAAAATCTACCAAATAATACAAAAAATTGTATCCTTAAAACCCCGTGTATTACACGTGTTAAATAAATCTAATTTTACATAGCAAATGATAAAAAAATATTTCTTTAAAACTTCGTGTATTACACGTGTTATGTAACTTTGTATAGTAAATAATAAAAAGGTTATATTTTTAAAAACCCCGCGTTTTACACGAGTTAAATAAATATAATTTTGTATACCAATTAATAAAAAAAAGTTATATTTTTAATAAATTAGGATAACATTTAATATTAATTTATTATATTTATATATTTAATATAAGATAAGTAGGAAAGAGATGTATTTATTTTAAAAATATATTAAATTAACAATTTAGATTTGAGGATAATATTTTATTAAAGTATGATAAGATTTAATATTAATTTATTATTTATTTATTTAGTTAATATAAGATAAGTATAGATTTGAGGATACCTTCTATGAATGACACGTGTCCAAAACTTGGTTTATTTTATTATAGTAGACTAGGTGGACACCAGTCCGATGGACGCGGGTACATCGTAAACATTGAATGTAAGCCTACGTTTATATGTAAAATATGATGTGAAATTATTTAATGAATTCACGTTCGCATTATACTTAAGAATACTCAGTTTCCCCATTATACTTAACTCATAGCTTATATGTTTCTGAGCATATTGCAAATACTCAGTTTTAGTCAGCACCTTCTTAAAACACTTTCGACAAGCAGGATAAAACCAACCATAGTTTTCTTGAACAATCTTGATGGTTGCAACTACCACACATGACATTGCCTATGATATCAATAAATTCAACTGTATTATTCAAACTGTGTGTGTGTGTGTGTATATATAGACACACACTGCAAAAGGGTATATATATATATATATTATAAAAAAATCTCAAATTGCAGAAAGTGTATATATGTATGTGAATTATTCAAACCGATTCGATCTCAATAATGTCATCAACATATTTCTTCGGGAAATCTATCAGAAATTCTTGCCGGACAGGAAAAACAGTTTGAGATGACAGTATCGATTGAGAAGAAGAACCACCAGCTTGGACTTGTTGTACCAAAAGGCTTTAAAATTAATTGTACAATGAATAAGAAAATCACATGACAATAAATAGTATAATAATAATAATAATATTCTGAAAATATTCAAACACATGAATTGAATAAAAACCTCTTCCTAAGCTGTCTAACTTCATCGATTTCTGGATTAAGAAAGATACGTGTTCCAAACTTATCATTCTGAACAGTGGATTTTCCTAAACAATTTGGATATAGATAACCATCAATTAATTAGACTACAATAATAAAACAATCAATTATATTGACGAAATTACCCTGCCATTCATTAATCTTTGCATGCTGAATGATAGCCATCACATTATTATTCGATTTTTTTTATCCAAGAAATCTTTAAACTGTTGGGCGTATTCATTCCACACTGTACAACGCACTATATTACCACTGCATAAGAGAAAAAAGAGGTGTAAACATAGCTGTTATTACAAAAAAAAAAAAAAAAATTTGACACAACTTCAAAATTAACTAAACCTGAATTACAACAGCAATTAATATCTCAAATATTATATATTTTTAATATACCAAAATTTGTAATAAATGAGAGAACCTAACAGCAATTAATATATCTTCATACTTTAAATGATATATGACAAATAGACATCAATCATTGATAATAAATACCAATCCTGTTACAAATAAATACCAATTCTCTTACGAATCTCAAAAATACAAACACAACTGGATGATTGCTTATAATAAATACAAATTATTTTCTGATTGTTTGAACTATATTGCAAAGAAGACAAATAAATACAAATCATTTTTAATAAATGCAAATCATTTAAATCCAAATAACACAAATAATTTCGAATGAATGAACCTACATGTAGATAAATAATACCAATGAAATTAAAAATGCAAATGATCTTACAGAACATATATCTAATAAGGCATACAAAGAACAAAAATCTAAACAATATTCATGGTGAACAAAGTTAAGAAACGAATTGAATTTCTTGCAAAACATATACATTATCACACAAATATAACACATATGTTTATATCACAGAAAAATACTTACTCCACATCTTGGAGTTCAAAGTTCATCCTTTTTCTTTCTTTTGGAGGTTTTCCATATATGTCCATATCACTACAGGAAACGATAGTACCTGCAACATCTGCAATAAAATAAGGATGATCACTTCCATATGATTTACATGCTCAAAAATAATAAAGAAACGTTATGACAACTGCAACTAAACAAAATACATACCAACAGTCAAAAGGTCTTTGCATTCTCCTTTGTCAATAAGTGAATGTGAGATCAGCTTAAAACCGTATTCAAAACCTTCCCAACCAACAGCAGCTCTAACAGTTGTACAATGATAAAAGTTAATCTTATAAGCATGATTCACAACTTTGTATGGGTCCAGGTTTTCACCAACACCAAACCTGGACAAAATAACAACCGAATCTTCCTGAAGTTGGGAGTCAAAATAAGGTATCAAAGGGCCCTTGATACCATCCTGAATCTTACAACCCTGAAATGTACGAAAAAAACCCTAACATTAAAATACATTACAAAGTTAAAAACCCTAATATTATAATGTATCCAAACCCTAACTCGTACCACTGAATCTTACAAAGGTGATTTGCAGCCTGAATCTTTCAACCGAATCTTACAACCCAGAATACATTACAGAACAATACTCATGAAAAAGAAAGTTAAATACGTATATACCTTCTCATCCAGCAAGATCAGATCCATCCGAAACAGTTGCATCCATTTTCTGATGATTCGAGCCTTTAGATTCCACATATCTTTCGACGGATTGAGATCATCGATGAAACTTAGAGAAAGAGACGATCCTCCGCCTTCAAACATAACCAATTTTGACATCTCCGTGTAGTTTGAATTTGAAGATCTGAAGAGAAAAAACAGAGATTAAAGAAGAAGAAGAGACGGCGTTTGTGTGTGTGAGAGAATTAGGGTGAATGTGATATATGTCAAGAAGAAGAAGAGTTGAGAGGAGGTATGATGATGGTGTTCAGAAACAATTAATGCAAAAAACACTTCCCCATGCAGTTCAAATTTCCCCCCAATATCTCTAAAACACACTAATATATATTTTATATATTATATGATTAGAAAAAAATAATAGAATATATTAACAATTTAATTGTTATTTATGACATCAGCAAAAGCTACATGGCATATCTAGTTTGTTGACACGTATGCAAAATTACATCAGCTCTACTTCTCCTTTTATATATAGTTAGATAGATTTTATATTAGGGGAATGTTCAAATGAAAACCACTATTTATTATGAAAACTCGAAAACTAATTAAAAAAGCCAAAAAAACATACCAAATTTTTTTTTGCATACCAATTTTCGCCACTTTTAGTATATAAAAAAAATTCAAAAAAAAAAAAGTGTAGTGCACATGTGTAATACTACACATGTGTAGTATTACACATGTGTAATACAAATTTTTTTAAAAATTTTTTTTATATAAAAAATCCTGCGATTTTTTATAAAAAATTGAAAAAAAAAATTTGGTGTGTGTTTTTTAGTTAGTTTTCGAGTTTTCACAATAAAAGTGGTTTTCATTTGAACCATCCCCTATTATATTATTATAATTATGAATTATTATTAGGGATTATTACATATATCCCCCTATTAAGAACCTTAATTACATATTTACCCAACCTAAAATTTATATTACATATTTCCCCTTCTTATAGCAAAAATGACACATATACCCTTACAACACAAAAGAATTATACCCCATACAAACACTGCTGAATTGCGAATGTAATGATTCCCAGACGTAACCGTTAAAGCTATATAGAAATCGGTGGCTCTAGATAATTATATTACAATAAAACCAAATTAAAGAAGAAAGCGGGAAGAACAAATGCAATTCCCAGGCATAACCATTCTTACATGTTTACTTGTTTTGGTCCAAGATTTCAAAACCCACAATTACAAAGGGTTATCAAAAACAAAAGATAAGAATTTCATAATTTAGTGATATAACGGGATTAGTCATACAAAAGTAATAGAGAACACGATTTGGACTTCGAACATCAGATCTTCGGTTTGAAGAAGGGCTTCAAGCTTAGCTAGTTCAATCAGATTTATATTTGTTAAATTACTAAAAATCATAATAAATTTAACCTGTTAAGCTTTCTTCTCCAGCAGTTCACCGGAAAAATGTGCAGGTTGACTGGAACTTGTTTTAAGTTCTATAAGAGGGTTCTAAACGTTTAGACTTCACGAAATTGTTGCATACGGGTGGAGATGAGTAGTATGGGTATCTATTCAGTGTTTGGGTTCATTATGGGTTCGTCGGAGAATACGAATTCACCATTACTTCATTGCTGAGAGTACAGGTTACAAAGGTAGATGAAGGAGATGGCGACGTTTAGGGGTGTGTAATAACCGAACCGTTAACCGAAACCGAACCGAAAACCGAACCGAAATTAACTGAAATTGAATTAACCGAAAGTTGGTTAACGGATATTTTTTTACCATCAGTTAACCAAAATTTATCGAACCAAATCGAACCATTTATTTTTTTATATATTTCTAGCTTTTATACCTCAATTTCATGTATTTCATGTTTTATACTTTCATTTCATGTAATAATAACTCTATTCCATTTATTTATGCCTTCATTTCATTTATTTATACCTTCATTTCATTTATTTAAACATCCATTTATGCATTTATACCTCCATTTCATTTATTTATATATCCATTTCATGTATTTATACATCTATTTCATGTATTTATACCTCCATTACATGTATTTTTAAGCAAACAAATTAGCCCTTGTTTGAATTGGTTATTAACCGAAAATTAACTGAAGAAACACTGGTTTAATTGACCCAAATCAACTGAACCAGGGGGTTTGAATTTACATAAAGGGGTTAAATCTTCTCGTTCGATTCGTGGGTGAATGATCTTCTTCCTCTAGCAATCACTGCAAAACAACCACCGTTAGACTCGCCACGGGGAGAATGGAGGTTCTCTCCGTGACCATCCTCCGGCGTGAGAATAAGTACAGGGTTTGATGAAGAAGAAGAAGTGAAAGTGAAGTGAATGTAACTTGAGAATTATAACTGAATTATCCTTCTATTTATAGCCGAAGTTTGGGTGGGAAAGTTTGTTGATGAAAAGTTTACGGAAAGTGCTTTTCCGTGAGCGGTTATCTTCCCTCCCGTTAATCACCAACGAGTGTGTGTGCACACGGATCGTGATCTTGATCAACGGTTAGGGTATTGCCACGTGGGAAGTGGGCAAGTTTGGATCTTTCTTCAATTTCGTGCCATCATCGTGACCTTGAGAGAGCATGGGATGATGCCACGTGGACATTCGGTTATAACCAAATGGTGGTGCATGATTGAGTCTTCTAGAAGGATACAACTGTAATCCTGTGCGACTCTTCCTCACGTTAACTCCGTGGTAACAGAGAAGTTATTTTTATCCAAGTCTGGACATTATTTATGCGGAAGTGTTTGCTAGGATTTTTATTCTACCTGCTATGGAGATCGGCGTAAGGATTTGTGAGTTTCCTTTTGGCGCGTAGATGTTGAACATCGTTTTTCTTTCTAAGTTCTCTTTGTAGGACCAGTGCACAACCGCGCAAGGTCTAAAGAGGGTTTTTTGACGAGGTTGCGGTATGGTCTCAAGTACCTGAAGCAAGGTTTTTGGGACCTTACCCCTTCAAGTCCCCCCTGTCTAGTGTTGCTCTTATGCAAATAAGTGGAACACTGGACTATGAGAGATGGGTGCTTTTGCTGTAGAGTTTTTGGGTTCAGAATAATGGGGAATCTTCTTGGAGAAGATATTTCTATGGTAATCTGAATAAATCGTTGTTTATTCGTGACGTGACCCATGGATGGGAGATGCATGTGTGTGTTGACCTTCCGTCTTCTTATTGACACTGTAGCCTTTGGAATACGTGCGGGTGTTGTCAGAGAGTAATAATGGGATGTGATGATTTATAGTGGCAGCGCCGCTCCTGAGAGGTTTGATTTGACTTTAATCATCACAGTTTCCTTCATATCTTCTCTCGATGCTGACGTTATCTTTTCCCCTTCTATATATTTATAGTGGGCTTATCGACGTTTTACCATATTTGGTAGAAGATGAGATCTAGGCGAAGATTCCGATCCCGGAGGGTGTCGGAAATTTTGAAAACTTTCGAAGCTGCAGAGGCTCTGCTCCTACTTGCCGGCTTGTCGCCGGTCGAGGATGCTGGAGGTAATTTTGCTTCTCTGTATTCAGGGGAAGATTATGCTTCTCTTCGTGTTGGTAATACTGGTGAGGGGGTTACTCGTTTAGCAGCAAATGTCTTGATGTAGAGGTTCCCGGTTGATCGGAGGGGAAGTTGTTCGTTGGTGTATCAACGGCGTCGAGGTGGACAGTCTTCTGCGATTCCGGCTGATTTGCAGGTGACTGCTTCTGCTATGGGTGATTGGGGGGGGGGGTGGAAACCCCTGGATTATTGACCCCATCCTCTTGCTTGGTATGGTGAAGCCTTACACACCCCTTTGGGTGTGCTAGATATGTTTCATGGTGTTTAACTTGTTGGACTTTGTAACTAATGTTTTGATACACTGTTGTGTGCTGTATATTTCGTTAATGTGCTTTGTTGCACAAGTAACTGTTTTTGATGCACTGTTGTGCATAAGGATTTTTTGTTATTGCGCACGACGCGTAAGAATATAAATATAAGTTGTGTTTGAATTACAATATGTTACATGTGTATAATTACTTTGTTTAGGTAACTCGAATAAAGATGGTATTGAGCTCATATGTGAACGTAGGTCTGGGCTGTATACGGGACTTGTACCTGTTAGACCGTTCATGCGACTTACAATGTTTTACCATAGTGTTTTCGTGTGTACCAAAAGGAATTACATGCATTTTGTAATAAACAATTAAACATATAAGGATAAGCCTTGTATTGATAAGGCGCAGGGCCAATGCGTACAAAGTGAATAGTTTAGAATAACTATGTTGCCTGCGCATGTGTTTGGCTATTGCGTGAAATGGCTTGGTTGGTTACATGTAGCACCTGCGCAGTTGTTGCGCGTTCCAGGTGCGTGGCACATCTGTTCCGTCAAGCCTTTTTAAGGAGTATGTGCCTTTGCCCAGGACTTCATGGATGATGTACGATCCTTCCCATTTAGGTGCTAGCTTCCCTGGTTTTTCCGCGTTGGAAGCTTCGTTGTCGCGCAGGACGAAATCTCCTGGAACGAAGGTACACACGCGTTATAGTATTTTTCTAATTTTGATTTATACATGGCTTCCGCAATGGCTGCGTTCTCGCGCCTTTCTTCGAGAAGGTCCAGATCCATTCTTCATTCTTGTTCGTTATCTTGTTTTTCCATGGCGATCATACGCGGTAATGGGAGGCCGATTTCTGCCGGTATTACTTCCTCTAAACCTTATACAAGGCTGAATGGGGTTTCTCCTGTACTGGTTTTTGGCATGGTGCGATGGGCCCATAAGATGCTAGGGAGTTCGTCTACCCATCCCCTACGCGCGGACCCCAGCCTTGCCTTGATGATATCTACTATTTGTTTATTCACGCTTTCAACTTGCCCATTCGCTTGTGGGTGTGCCACAGAGGCGAAGCTGTGCTCGATATTCATTTCTTTAAACCATTTTTGGAAGTCTTTCGACGCGAAGTTTGTGCCATTATCGGAAATGATGCGTAAAGGTATCCCGAATCGACAGATAATATGTTCCCATATGAACTTGCGGATTACCATTGCTGTAGTCGATGCCAATGCCTTAGCTTCCACCCATTTGGTGAAGTAGTCTATTGCAACTACGATGAATTTAACTGCGCCTGGCGCATCGGGGAAAGGACCGACGAGGTCGATACCCCATTGTTGAAAAGGCCAAGCCGAGGTGACCGGAACTAGAGGATTTTTCGGGCGGAGGGTCTTTGGCGCTTGGCGCTGACATGCTGCACATTTGCGCAATAGTTCTACTGCGTCCACATGCATTCCTGGCCAATAATAGCTTGCATTCATGATCTTCACCACTACCATGCGTGGTCCGGCGTGGATCCCACTTAATCCTTCGTGAATTTCTCTGACTAAATATTGCGCATCCGTCTTATCGACACAGCATAGAAGTGGACCCATGAACGATTTCCTGTATAAGATACCATCTGCCATTTCGTAGTTCAGCGCTCTGTGTTGGATTTTCCTAGCCTCCGCTTTTCCTTCTGGAAGTTTGCCATGCTGCAAGTATGTAATGATCGGGGACATCCAGGATGGATTCCCGACTTCGATGATGTTCACTTGTCTTAGGGGAACGGATGGGTTAGATAATACCTCAATGCGGACTTCCTTTGCGAGATGTTTGAAGTTGGTGGCGGCCAGTTTGCTCAGTGCGTCTGCATGTTTATTTTCACTTCTATTGATATGTACTATCTTGAATGTTTGGAACTGGTTGATAAGCATTCGTGCTTGCTCCAAGTATAAAGCCATGGCTTCGCCTTTAGCGTCGTAATGACCATTGACTTGTTCCGCCACTAGCTTGGAATCGACGTGTGCTTCGAGGTTCTTTGCTCCCATTTTAAGTGTCAGACGGAGGCCCGCAAGAAATGCTTCGTATTCCGCCTCATTGTTTGTACTTTTGAAATCTAAGCGTATGGCATATGTGAGCTCGTGGTTGTCCGGGCTAACCAGTTGAAGGCTTGCGCCTGCCCCATCATTGTTGGAGGCGTCGTCTGTGTGTAGTGTCCAAACCCTATCATCGAAGACTGGAGTAGGGTTTTGGATTGCCTCGCATTCTTGGATTTTGTCAATAGGAACTTCGGTGGCGAAATCTGCTAATACTTGCCCTTTAATTGCTGGTCGGGGTTTATACAGGATGTTGTATCCTCCTAGCTCGATGGCCCATTTGGCCAAACGCCCCGCGACATCAGGTTTAGACAGAATTTTTCCTAGATGATAATTTGTGAGTACTGTGATAACGTGGCCAAAGAAATACCATCGCAGTCTTCGTGATGCGTGGACCAACGCGAGGACGAGTTTTTCTATCATAGAGTAGCGTGTCTCTGGGACAGTTTGCATCTTGCTGATGTAGTATATCGGAGTTTGAACGCCATCTCTTTCTACCATTAATACCGCGCCAACTGCTACTTCAGCTGCGGATAGATATAGGATTAACGGTTCCTCCTTTCGTGGTGCTGTTAAAGTTGGTAACTGGATCAGACACTCCTTCATTTGCTTGAAGGTTTTCTCCGCTTCTGGTGTCCATTGAAAATGGCTCTTCTTGGCGCAGTTGCGCAACATGCTAATGAACGGATAAGATTTCGCGGCGTGATTTGCCAAGAATCTGTTTAGTGCTGCTAATCGACCCGCGAGTCGTTGCATTTCTTTAACTGTCGCTGGTGACGACATTAGTTGGATGGTTTCTACTTTTTCTGGGTTGACGGCATTTTGTTGGATTCAGTTTGAAATTGACGTTGCGCAAAGAGTCAAAGGTGCGCTGAATGTTTGCAAGTATGGTTTCTTCTTCTTGGCTCATGATAACGAGGTCATCCATGTAAACTTATATTGTTATGCCAATGTCTTCCCCGATAACTCTATCCATCAAGCGTTAGTAAGTAGCCCCTGCGTTGCGGAGACCAAAAGGCATTTTCGTATAGCAAAAGATACCTTTATCTGTGCGGAAGGCTGTTTTGTCTTCATCTTCCTCCTTCATTTGTACTTGATGGTAGCCTTTATAGCAATCTAGAAAACACTTCCATCGGAAGGATGCTAGAGAATCAACTTTCTTGTCTATTTCCGGGAGCGCGTAACAGTCCTTCGGGTAGGCTTTGTTGAGGTCTTTGAAGTCGAAACACATGCGCCACCCGCCGTTGTGTTTTTGTACCATTACTGGGTTGGCTACCCAGGTTTGGTACTGTACTTCGCGTAGGATCCCAGCTTTAAGCAATTCTGTTACTTGGTCGTTCATTGCCACTGCTTTTTTTTGTGCTGAGACTGCGCCTGCCTTGCGCGACAGGTTCTGCTGAAGGTCGGACATTTAAACAGTGTTGCGCTATGTCTCGTGGTACTCCAGTCATGTCCGCCAGGGACCAGGCGAAGATGTCCATATTGTTAGAGAGTAGTTCTTTCAACTTTATTCGGATTGCCGGGGAGATGGCGTGCCCTAATAAGATGGTTTGTTCTGGATGCTCCTTGTTGAGGACCCATTTTTCTGGTTCGTTTGATGTCGAAGGTTTGGCAACCTTTGCTGGTGGTTCGTCGTCCGCGTACATAACTTCCTTGCTGGAATACAAAATTGCTACCCCGGTTTCCGTTGGAAAACCACAAGCGGCGTGTGTTATGGAGGTAATCATGCTGAATTCTCTTTGAGATCGTCTCCCTAGTAGTACATCATGACGCGACGTTGCTGGCAAAACCATGAAATTAACTGTGACAGTACGTGAGTGCTCGCCGTCTGAGAGAGTCACAGGAAAAGCGATTGGGCCCAGCGGGAAGACAGCTTCGTTGCCGAAACCAGTGAGAGGAAAATCAACTGGTTTTAAGCGTACCTTATCTTCTGGGTCGAGTTGCTTGAAACATTGCTAATAGATTATATCCATTGAACTTCCTGGATCTATGAACATATAGTCAGTTCGATAATGGCCGAAGATACCGGTGATGATTACTGGACGTTCTTCTTGAGGACCTCCGGGGACGACAGGGAAGACAACCTGTTGCCCTCGCCAATGTTGATTATGGCTTCGTTTGTTCGGTCTTCGCGAGGGACCTCCTTGTACCATATTTATCTGTCTTGTTTTATCTTCCTGGTGATTGGTATCTTCCGAGTTTTGTTCCATATCTCCTCGACTGGTGAATTGGATGTCCCACTGACTGGCTGACTGTGGGTCCAACGTTGCAGTACCGGATTTTCCCTTGTTTCCTATTTGATTATCAGATCTGTTGTATAATGACTCAGATCTGACGTTTAGTGCAAAAATTTGGTTCATGGCGTTCTGGAACCTGGTGAACCGGCACTCTGGAGTTTCCTCCGGGAGTAGATCTGGTCGATTATGAACTTCTGTTTGTACCACAGAGCCTGTTTCCTCCGGATAACGTCTGTTGCTGTCCAAGTTGCCCATGATTCCGTCGATCTGGATACCTTGGGTTTCAGTACCCTTTATTTCAAATCGAGGACTTGATGGGTGAATTGTCGAGTTCTCTGCCATATGAAACAGAGAATGAAGAGAAAACGAATTGAAACGAGAAGAGATGAATAAAAATTGAAAAATCGGTGGGCGCCAATGAAGAAACACTGGTTTAATAGACCGGAATCAACTGAACCAGGGGTTTGAATCTACATAAAGGGGTTAAATCTTCTCGTTCGATTCGTGGGTGAATGATCTTCTTCCTCTAGCAATCACTGCAAAATAACAGCCGTTAGACTCGCCAAGGGGAGAATGGAGGTTCTCTCCGTGACCACCCTCCGCGCGTGAGAATAAGTACAGGGTTTGATGAAGAAGAAGAAGTGAAAGTGAAGTGAATGTAACTTGAGAATTATACCTGAATTATCCTTTTATTTATAGTCGAAATTTGGGCGGGAAAGTTTGTCGATGAAAAGTTGACGGAAAGTGCTTTTCTGTGAGCAGTTATTTTCCCTCCCGTTAATCACTAACGAGTGTGTGTGCACACGAATCATGATCTTGATCTTGATCAACGGTTAGGGTATTGCCACGTGGGAAGTGGGCAAGTGTGGATCTTTCTTCAATTCTGTGCCATCATCGTGACCTTGAGAGAGCATGGGATGATGCCATGTGGTCATTCGGTTATAACCGAATGGTGGTGCATGATTGAGTCTTCTAGAAGGTTACAGCTGTAATCCTGTGCGACTCTTCCTCACGTTAACTTCGTGGTAACAGAGAAGTTATTTTTATCCAAGTCTGGACATTATTTATGCGGAAGTGTTTGCTAGGATTTTTATTCTACCTGCCAAGGAGATCGGCGCAAGGATTTGTGAGTTTCCTTTTGGCGCGTAGATGTTGAACATCGTTTTTCTTTCTAAGTTCTCTTTGTAGGACCAGTGCGCAGCCGCGCAAGGTCTAAAGAGGGTTTTTTGACGAGGTTGCGGTATGGTCTCAAGTACCTGAAGCAAGTTTTTGGGACCTTACCCTTCATTAACCGAACCGAACCGATAACCGACAAATTAACCGAATTAACTGAACCGATAAACCGATGACTTCGGTTACGGTTACGGATAATGCTAATAATCGAACCGAATCGTGCACACCCCTAGTGACGTTTTTGTAATTTAATAAAAAAAAATAGGTAAACCTAGAAATTTTGAAGTTTTATTTGAATAAAAAGGGTAAATTTGTCATTCTCTAATTTATTTTTATTAAAATAAATCAAAATGAGTATATTTGTAATTTTTTACTTTTAGGAAGGGGATATATGTAAATAAAATTTTACATCGGGTATATATGTAATTTTTGAAGTTAATAGGGGGATATATATAATTGCCCCATTATTATTATCTTCTAAATTTTGATATCTATCTCACTCTTGTTAAATACTAAATTTAATTTGGTAAATAATATGATTATACGATAAACTTTATTATTTAACTTTTTTTCATAAAAAACGTTTTTAAGAAGTATATGATATGTTATTTAAAATAAATTGGGTTAAGACCCACCCGCGTTGTGGCGCGGGTACATCGTAAACATTGAATGGATTAGTCCAAACGTTATGTAATGCACTAACCATATGAAAACCACATTTCGACGATCCAGTTAAACTCAATGTAACATGTATAAGCATTGTGATTTGATCAAACGTAAAGTAAATCAAATTTCATATCGAACAATCATAACGTATGATATGTGACCCAACTCATACATAGAAAACGTAACGGGTATGAAGGAAAATATGCACATGTAATCAAAAGGGATTAATTAGAGCTTTCGAAAAAAAAGGAGAAAAAGAAACCATAGTTTGACTCCACTCGGTTCAAAACAAACTTTACGTAACATACATAAAATAAACACGAAAACATATTATATTTGACCTGAATCATTTCCCAAAAAAGTTTACGTCGAAACGTAGAACAACTTGAATTTATACCAAAATGTCATAAAAATATGCACGTAAAAATGGTTTCTTTAAACGAAAACGTATTATATTTGACCTGACTCGTCTATAAAAAAAGTTTACGTCGGAATGTAGAACAAATCATATTTATCATACCGTACATAAAATATTCAAGTAAAAAATAGTTTTTAAGTAAAGGAAGTATAGGGGTAAACCGAAACAAAATATTAGTAAAAAATTTAATAGGTTAAAAACGTTCGTAAAACCGTGCCAAGTAGCACCAATGCCACAACAACATCGACTCTTAACATCGTAAAAATAAAATAGATAAAATGGTAAAAATTACACTGAACGAAAAGCAGACTAAAATCGTTGAACCACGCACACCCGTTATAGTGTGTTAATGCGAAGAAATTAATCAAAAACGTAAAACGTAGAAAATAATAACTTAGTCGATCTAGGACCCGCCCGTTGTGACGCACTTTTCAAAAGAGAAAAAATGGACGCGTTGCGACGGGTTTGTCAAATATGGAAAAATAGAGCAAAAAACATTGAACCTCACATGCACGCTACGACATGTTAACTCGCAAAATTTAGAACGAAACGTAAAACGAAAAACTTGCGAAAGACATAAAGTATGGGGGACCAAAGTTGTAAATAATAAAGTGTTGTGTTAAATTACAAAAGATGAAAAAGTCTGAGTTAAAAATAAAATTTTGAAATGGGTTAAAATGTAAAAGAAAAAACTTTAAGGTTTAAAGTGGAAAATGAAGTTTTTTTGTTTGAAAAAGTTCCAAAGCATGATGTACAAGTTACGATGCACAAGAAAGTTGCTAATTTATATATGGAACTAGGATTGCGACCCGCCGCAATGCGGCGGGAATTCTTTAGTTATAACTAAGTCAATCTAGGACCCGCACGTTATGTTAAACCTGTTAAACGGGTAAAAAATAGACGATGTAAAAACGTTCACCCACACACGCACGTTGCATCGTGTTAACTCGCAAAATTTAGAATGAAACGTAAAAACGTTAATCCAAAGACGCACGTTGCGATGTGTTAAGTCACAAAATTTAGAACCAAGCATAAAGAGGAAAATTTTGCGGAAAATGAAAACTACAAATGATCAAAGTTGAAAGTAAAAAAAAGTTATGAGAATAGATTACAAAAGATAAAAAGTTTTGGGTTAAAAGTAAAAAAAAAAACAAATAGTTTTGGGTTAAAAGTAATTTATGAAATATTTTTGTGTGAAAACTAAAAAAAACTTTTTTGTTTAAACCCCCAAAGCCAACGTTACGACAACCATATGCATAACCATTCACCCTGCGTTGCGGCGGGGCGTAAAACGGTGTGTCAAATAGTACTAATGTCACACAACCGTCATCGACCACCAACACTGACTCGACCTAGGATATGCGTGTTGTGAAGAACCTGTCAAACATGGAAAAATAGAGGTAAAAACGTTGAACCACACATGAACATTGCGTCATATTAACTCGAAAAATTTAGAACTATACGTAAAACGAAAATTTTCGAAAGATGAAAAGTATAAGTGACAAAAGTTGCGAAGTTAAATTGCAAATAATGAAAAGTTTTGGGTTAAAGTTAAAAAACAAATTATTTAGAGTTAAATTGAAAAAGGTAAAAACCTTTTGTTTAAAAGTAAAAAATCAACTTTTTTTTTTAAAAACTCACAAAGCACAACGTACAAGTAGTTATGCACAAAAAAGTTGCAATGTTATATATGGAATAATAATATTTTTAATATTTAACCTGTGTATTTTAATTTTAATTTTAATCCAGTAACATATAAATATGAAATTGTGGGTTTGGTCCGAATGTTGTAGATGCTTAGAAGAGATTCAAATTCGAAAGAACCGTGATCTGAAACAGAAATCTCGGGTGAAATGGGCTTCTATGGGGGATGAGAATTCGAGTTTTTTTTCATAATGTAGTGAATGGCAGAAAAGCTAGGAATGGGATTCCTGGATTGATGATTAATGGGAGGTGGGTTTCTAAGCCTACTTTGATTAAGAAAGAAGTTATGAGATTTTTCCGTAACCATTTTCGAGAAAACGTCAAGAATCGCCCCCTTCTCATTTGTCCCGGGTTGAAGACTATCTCTTCGAGTGACAGCGATGCTTTGGTTGTTCCGTTTACAAAGCAAGAAGTGAAAGTAGCAGTTTTTTAGTGTGGTTCTAATAAGGCGCCAGGTCCAGACGGTTTCAATTTTCGGTTTGTGAAAAGATTTTGGGATTTGCTTGAATACGATTTTTGTAGTATTGTTTCGGACTTTCATGAGTCCGGTGTTATCAACCCGGGGTGTGCTTCGTCGTTTATCACTTTAATTCCAAAGGTTAAAACTCCTTTGGGACTTAAATATTACAGACCCATAACTTTGATTGGGATGATTAGTAAGGTTCTTTCTAAAATCCTTTCTAATCGCCTTAAAAAGGTTATGGGTCAGGTTATTTCCGAATCCCAATCTGCGTTTATTGCCGATCGTTTCATTCTAGACGGTCCTTTAGTGATCAATGAGCTCCTCGCGTGGTTAAAGAAAAGAGGGAGAAAGGCTTTCTTGTTGAAGATCGATTTTGAGAAAGCGTACGATAACGTGAATTGGAAGTTTTTGTTGGCTATTTTGGACCAAATGGGTTTTCCGTCTATTTGGTGCAAATGGATTGAAGGGATTTTAGTTTCCGCTCGAGCCTCGGTTCTTGTTAACGGTTCGCCTACTTTCGAGTTTAAATGTGAGAAGGGGTTGCGCCAAGGTGATCCTTTATCCCCTTTTCTTTTTCTTTTCGTTATGGAAGCTTTGTCGTGTTTATTAAAGAAGGCAAAGGAGATCGGGGTATTAAAAGGTATGGGGTTTGCGGATAATGAAGCGGATATTACTCACCTTTTTTACGCAGACGATGCGTTAATCATGGGAGAATGGTCTAGGGAGAACATCCAAAGTACGGCGCGGATTCTTCGTAATTTCCATCTATGTTCAGGTCTTCGTATTAATATTTCCAAATCTAATCTTTACGGGATCGTCACCGATGATAATGAGGTGGACGATATGATGGAGGTTTTGGGATGCCGTAGGGGGAGTCTTCCTTTTGTTTATCTTGGAATTAAGGTGGGCGCGAACATGTCTAGGATTTGTAATTGGGATTCGGTTATAGATGTCATTAAAAATAGGCTAGCGTCTTGGAAAGCTAGATGCTTGTCTATTGGTGGTCGCTTAATTCTCATCAAGTCGGTTCTTGAAAGCTTGCCTATCTACTACCTATCGCTCTACAAAGCTCCCAAAATGGTTATTGATAAAATTGAAGCAATCATGAGAAAATTTTTTTGGTCGGGCTCTAGTATTGAACGAAAGATCCCTTGGATCTCTTGGGATATTATTACTACTTCCAAGAAAGACGGTGGCCTTGGCGTTTCCAACTTACAGCAAACGAATGATGCGTTATTACTTAAATGGTCTTGGAGGTATAAAAAGGAGGGCAATAGTCTTTGGAAACGAATTGTCATAGCTTGTAATGGTTCTGCTCGAAGGTGGTCTGTCATGCCTTGCTCGGCTTCGACTAGTGGGAATTGGAAGGATATTGTCAAAGTTGGGGACAAGAAACTGCCTAATGGCTGCTCATTAAACTCTCTTTTTGTCGGTAAAGTTGGTAACGGGTCATCTATTTCCTTCTGGTGTGATATCTGGCTATGTGATGCGCCTCTCAGGCTGATTTATCCGAGCCTGTTCAGATTAGAAACAGACAAATGGGTGGCTGTCAGTAGTCGATTGAAGGTAGAAAACGGCATCAAGACTCTAGATTGGGGCTGGAGGAATGTTCCGTCTTCCCAGGTGGAGATCTCCGAACTCTTTCACTTGCTGGAAGATTTGTTTACTTTTCAGTGGAGTGGAGGCAATGATTCGTGGAGCTGGAAAGGAGACTCGAGCGGTAATTTTTCAGTTCGTTCAGCAAAGTTGTTTCTCTACAATACCTTTAACACTTTCAAGACTCCAACAATAAACTGGAAAGTTTGGGTCCCTATTAAATGCAAGATTCTGGTATGGAGAGCTATTCGTGACCGTCTTCCTACCTGTGCAGCGTTAGAGAAGCGAGGTGTTCAATTGCAAGAGACGAATTGTATTCTTTGTCAATCGGGTCACGAAACGGCTATGCATCTGTTCACCGGGTGTGTATTCTCTTTTGAAATCTGGAATAGAATTATGGCTTGGTGTTGCCTATGCCCTTTTTATGCCTTTGATGTGCCGGATGTTCTATCGATTGTCGACTCTGAATTGGTTTCAAACCAGAAAAAGTCCATTATCCGGGGTATTATCTACACGGCGTTGTGGTCGATTTGGAATGAAAGAAATGCGCGGATCTTTTTACGCAAACATAGAAGACCGGTTGAAGTGTTCGAGTACATCAAGACTACTTCGTTCTTTTGGTTTCGTCATAGAACTAGAATTAAAGATTTCGATTGGAAAAAATGGTGTAATTACCCTTTGGACTTGATGTAATCGTTTGTTTATGCCCGGGGGTCCTTGCTTTAAGGACCACCTTTTGGGTGTTTTGCATGAAAGTTACCTTACAAAAAAAAATATGAAATGAACCAACGTTATAAACTTTTTATTACTTATTTAATAACCGATGGTAATTAAAATATTACAACCAATTCAAACTGGAAGTTGAAATCGTCTAACTTACCCCTATAATTCTTGAAGAAAAAGATGAACTAGAATAATATACAAACATGTAATTAGATATGAGATCAGTGGCGGACCCAGGAATTTTTTCATGGGGGTGCGGAACATTTTTAAAAATTTTAGGCCTCAATGTATATAAGTAAAAAAATTGGTTCGTATCGGGTCGGTTCTAGTCGGGTCAGTTCATGTAAAACAAAAGAACATCAAACTAAATGGTTGATATGGTCCTCTTAGTAGATATGCCCTTCTAATTTCATCTCGTTGATTCACGTTATATGATTCAATCGGCTTGCGATTATAAGGATCCAAAGGAAGAGTATCCACATCAAGGAATTCGGAAGATGTATCAACTTTCCTCTTGAGAAATCACGCCATAACGTCCCTACTCATGGTTTCTGTTAGGATCGGAGGCTCTCATGATTGTGTTTGTTTGTGTAATTTGAACAAAGAATAAATATGAAACAATGTAAAGTGCAGCGGAAATGAATAACAAACTTTGTGAACACAATCAAAGGAGAAAATAGTTTTGAAAAAGCATATGCAATTCATTTAGTCAAAGGATTTACAATACGAATCAAATGATTACAAACATGCTTACAAACTAAGCTCCCCCTCAGCCTAATGCCCCAAGGTTGGATTGCACAAGATGAAAGGATTGAATTGAGGAGAATAACTCTCTCAAAACGAATCAAATGTAACAGTACAGGGTACTGTTCCATTTATAGACAAACCAAACCGCTGAGGCATCTCAGCTGACGTCACCATGAAAGCGACATCTAACAGCCTAACAACCTGTACCTACTGATCTCACACAAACACTGCTAAGCCTAACCACTGACAATACATACAACAGATGATATACTAAACTACTGCTCTCTTTGTTCATCAGTGCTTTCCTCAAGGTTGATCAGTCCTTGATTAGGCAGTGCTTTGTCATCAGCAGTTTGTACCAGCAGTGCTTAGTTTCCAACAGTCTTCTAGGCTTCATCAGTAGTTACGCAGAACAGCAGCAGTTGTATGTGGGCAGTGGATATAAGGCCTTCAGCAGTTGTAATCACTTTCAAGGGAGAAGACTTAGTGTAAACAGTTGCTTATTTCGAATCCACTGTTGCGACCTGGTTTTGGCTTTCATTATCTGTTCCTCTGGTAGGGTTCAATCCCAACAATCTCCCCATGGAACAGATAATGCCAAAACCTTTCATTATTCTGGATCTTTATTCCTCATCAGAAATTCCCTTGCTTTTCTTTTAAATTCTTCTTCAAATTCTTTGGAACTTGTATCATCTTCATCCCGACACACTGTAAGCTCAAGGAGATCTTGTAGATCTTCAACACCCAGGCCTAGTGCTTGATTCCTTGATATATGCTTCACTTCACCATTGATTCTGACCAGAGTCAATATATGGGTCTTTTGATCAGAGAGCCACTTTAGTATTTTTAAACCAAATGGGTTTCTAGGGAGAGATTTATTAGCTGATGAGCTTGAAGTTTTTGGCCTTGAGAAAAACTGTAAAGCAGTATCTTGAACTTCAGACATTCTTTTAAAAGCTTTTTCTATAACTTCATTTGCTACAGCTATATCTTCTGCAGCTTCTTTGTCAATTAGCTCTTGTCTCTATTGTTGATCAAGCTCACTGTCTGTGATATCTGCTGATGATGATTTGCTCAAGACCTTTTTGGCAAGATCTTGTAGCTTTGCTAAGTTTTCTTTATCTAAAGCCATTTTCTTGATGGCTTCTTCAAGATGATCAGTTTTTTTTCTTTTTCTTCTCCAACAGTCAGTTTTTCCCTCTTTTCTTTTCTCAACATTGTGACAGAGGTTTCTGCTGCATTGATCTGTGTTTCAAGAGTCTTGGTCTGCTCTTTTAGCTTTTTGTAGTTAGACTTTTTAGGAGTGTCAGAGACTGTCAACATCCTTTTCTTAAGTCTTTCATAAGCTTCATCTGTTTGCTGCTTAGTCCATTTTGCTATGGCATTAGCAGTATCCACCCTTGCATCCACCAGCTCCTGCTTCTTTCTTTTATATTCAGAAGTAAGATCAGCTATAAGCTTTTTGTACTTATTCCAATTTGGAGCTGTCTTCTTCTTACTTGGATCACTTTTAACCCTTTCAATCCTGTTTGCTTCATGTTTCAAGGCAACCAGTGGCCACTCTTCAAATTTGTTTTCTTCAGCTGGATAGAATTTTTCTTTCATTATATATGCAAGATATTCTTTTCTCATTGCTTTTCATTGATCTGTCTTTTCTTTGATTAGATCTTGTGCATAGTCTTCCATCAGCTTGACTTTTGTGAGCAAAAATTCAAAATTTTCAGAAATAGCTTCATCACCTTGATCTTTGCATTCGAGTTTAGCTCTGATCTTTGCTTGCCTAGCTTTCATCTCAAGATATTCATCCATGTCTTCTGGAACTACGAAGCCTATGAGAGAAGGAAATCTTCTTTTTGAAGGATCATCCTCGGTGTAAAATTGTTTCATCTCATTTTTCACAGCATCTAGTTCTAGTGGATATTTAGCAGCAATAGGATCATATTTTTCATCAGTTGGCTGAGTAGTTTCTCTTTTTCTTTTGTGAAGCTTTATGGATGAAGAGGGTTTTAGTTGTGATGTAGGAATGATGAGAGCAGTGGTGGATGGTTGACTAACAGCTGTTGAAACAACTGGTGGTTCAACCTCTGTTGTCATTACAACTACTGATGTGTCAGTAGATGTCTTCTGCTTTTGAGCAGGGGTTGAAGGTGGTGAAGTGGTTTTTAATGATGGTGATGATGGTGGTGAGTCATAGGGTATGAAGATCCTTCTCCTCTTTATTGTAGGAGAGGAAGATGATGTCTTGGGTGGATCAGTGGTGGTAATATGAGTGGCAGTGGATTGTGACTGACTAACAGTTGTTGACACAACTGGTGTCTCAACCACTGTTGTCATTACAGCAGATGTTGTAACATCTGCTGTCTTCTGCTTTATGGCAGGAGGCAACGGTGGTGATATGATTGTAGATGATGATGGTGATAGAGCAGTGGTTGTGATGGTGTGTGTTGAAGTTGTGTGTGTTAATGAAATGGCAGCTGTTTGGCTACTGACAACAGTTTTTGTAACCACTGCTGTATCAGCTGTTTGGATGGAAGTTTTAGATGGCTGTTTTCCTTGTTCTGGTTCAACATACAGACCGTCTTCAATTCCCTTTTTCTTCATCTTCTTGACATTCTCCCCCTTTTTGGCATTATCTGCAAGAGGGTTATCCATAAAAAGGATAGTGGAGGGAACTTTTTCACCATGGGCAGTCTTTTGTATGCTGGCCTTTATAGCCTTGATGTCTGCTTGAGTATCTTTGAATCTTGACTCCACCATGTTTGTCTGCATTTTTACATGCATTTCATGCTGATGATCAGCCATCTATTTTTGTTTCTCAAGCATGGGTTGAAAAATATTCCAGAGCTCATTTGCAGCAAATGCTTGTGGTGAAGCAGGTGCTTGAGGTGGAATAGCAGTGGGTTGTGCTTTTTGAGCTTTCAGAATCTCTTGCACCATTTCTTTTATTTCAGCAACTGAGGTTTCCAGTTTTTCAACTCTTCCCGTCAATTCCTGGTATTTTGAATCATCGCCCACTTTAATGGGATCATCTGAATCCCCACCAGTAGTGGTTATATCAATGTTTGACTTAGGAACTGAGTCCCAAAAATCACCCATTGATGCCCCTTGTTCGTGGTACTGGGGACTTCTTTCTTCAGCACTTGATAAACCTTTGATGGTACCAGTGGTTAGAACCAACTCACTGGTGGTTACCGATGGTGCTATGGAAGAAATTGCCTTCAAGGGAGTCTTACTGATGAAACAACTGTCCAACTGAAGATCTGTTGATCCCTCAGTTGTAGTTGCTGCTCCACTTGAACTACCACCGAGAGTTACTTGTAACTCAGGGGGTGTAACCTCCTCAGTTGTTGCTGGGATAGCAGAGGTATAAGCATCAGATCCAGTCACTTGTTGGAGTGTACTCTCTTTGATGAGTGATTGAGAGGAACTGGTTTTTGTCTGAGCTATATCAACTGCATGCAACAAAGGTAGCATGGATTGTGGTAATATTATTGGTGAGGGTATGGGAGTTGAAAAAGACATGTCCTTGGGATCAGGACTGAGGAAGATGAATCCGATTGGGTCCAGAGCTTCATATTGTGGGGTCCTTGTGATTACAACCTGATCCTTTTGTGAGGATGCATGAGGATTTTGAGGTAAGGGTGGAGATCTTTGTACCAACTGCTGTGAGGAAGTAGCATCAGTGGTTTTTGGTGACATTTGTGTTGTCACAGCCAGGTGCTCTGGGATCTCATCTTCCAGAGTTGCCTTTTTCGTGGGTTTGGTGGGCTTTTTGTAAGATTTTCTTTTGGTCTTTTTGGTGGTGGCAGGTGTGGGTTTCAAAGCAGTGGCAGTGCTGCTAGGATCACCTGGAGCAGTGGGCTCAGCAGCAGATGTCTGAGGAGCAGTAGTAACTGCTAAATTCTGCTCGGACACCTCTGCTTTTGTTTTTATTGGTGCCAACATTCTAGTGAATGTTTCAGGTGTTAAACTTTTTATTTGAAAATAAACACCTTGTTTTGGCACATTTTCATTTTCTTTTTCAAATTTTTGTTTAAAATAGTAACTTAGAAACCTTGGAAAGAGTAAAAATGTTTTGCTATCAACATTATTTACCAAGTCATTGAAGATTTCCTGGGAATAGTTGTAATCTTCATTATTTAAAATAGCATAGCCCAGGCATTGAATCTTCAATGGTATTTCATTAAACGCTGTTGTTTTATTTGAAACACACGACAAAAGTGTGTGGAATAAAAATCTGGGTGCAGACGGAAAATAACCTTTTTGTAAGGTATCTACCTTTGATTGTTCTGCATATCCCCTTTTCAGAAAATCAGCTTTTAACTCGTTTTTGTCAAAAGAAGTTTTACCTTTCTGATCGTCGAGTTTGAAGACTTCTGATATTGATTGCGGAGTGATTTTAATCACTTTACCCTGTATCGAGGAGTTAATGGCTGTGACTTTATCGTCTTGTTTTTCAAGCGTCGCCTTTTTCCAGAACTCTCTCTGGGTTTGCAAGTAAATGGGAGCGTCTACTGTCAACAAAGTTTTGTACTTTGATGCAGATATGGTGTCAATGATGGAATCGAAGGTGCGGTTGTTTGAGGGTTTTGTGAGGAGACCCAAGTAGTTGTGCGGTGATTTGTATGGGATTTCAATGGTTTCTTCGGCCGTTTGAGCGACCTCTTTTGAAGATGATGGTGATTTTGGTTTAGATTTTGATTTTGATTTTGACTTCGTCATTTTGATGAAGAAGAATAGGAGAGTGATTTGGGAAGTAAGGTTGGAAACTGCTTTGAGAAGAGAACTTTGGAATTCAATTCGACAGTGTAAAACCCTGTTTGGGGGTTTTGATCAGGGTTTTATTTAAGGAAAAAGTGATCGCTGATGTGGCAGCGGTTATTATGATCTGAAGGCTAAAAACTGACCACGTGTCAACCTCTGATGATATGAATGAAGAATGGAGGACAATTGTTTTAAGAACCACTGATGTATCAAGCATCAGTAGTTACAACGGTAATAATGTGATGACAGTGGAAGATTTTTACTATCAGTGGATAGCATATTAGTGGATAAGACACTGATTTTGAGCATCACTGCTTGCCAAGCAAAATGAGGATCAGTGGTTGATTTTCAGCAGTGGATAGTAATTAGTAAACAGACGTTTGAGCAAAACAGTGGTTAAGGATAATATGATGGTGGTGATTTGAAGGATTAGTATGTCAGCAATGGTTTTAAGAATTTTCATTCAGGATTTTGTCACATGTCAATTACACCTGTTGAAATTTTTACAACTCCTTGACAGTGGTTTAGTACCCCAGATGATAAGAACTTTTTACAAGGGCAACTCATTTTCGTTTAATATCAAGTTAAAACATGGGTGCCCCCAGTAGTTTTAAGCACTGTTTGGCAATCAACCTTTGATTAGTGTTTAAAACAAACCTGAGTAAGACATGACCTTGACATATGTACCATTTCCTTTTGACCCATTTATGAGGACAATAATACCAACAAAAATAAGGTACTATATCCTGACAGGAAATTGAAACTATTGCCAACAAAAACAAGCATAAGTTCAAAGTATATTATTAAAAAAACCGAAATAATATATCCTGGTTATTTGAGAAAATCCTTTGAAAAAAAAATATGGTTAAAGGCTTTTCTGAGAACGGCATCACAAGGAACTGGTATATTTTCAGTAAAACACATAATCATATCATTCTCAAGTTTATGAAAATGGTCAGTGGTTTGACATCAGTGGTAGGAAATTTTGAAAATATTTTGACCACTGTTTGGTACCATTTTCTTGTCAGTTGATTGCAAACAAGAGGACACAAAATCACATAAGTTTTCGAAACCCTGATGTAGATTTTGTTACTATATGATGATCCTGAACATTTGTCTAGTCCTCTTTTAAATACATTTACTAGGAATACCATTGTTCCCTGAATTTTCTTAACCCAATGTTTGCACATAGTTGCTTAATGACCACAATTACCCCAACCTTTGACTCAAAAGTGTTTTATGTTTATACTCTTTCCTGTTGACTTCAAAAGTTTTGAGATAAACACACTTCTGAGCTTTTGTTAATTTTCTTCTTCCCCTTTCACCCTTCCCATTTATAAGTAATGAATTACTTACTGGGAGATCTTTGTTGAGGAAAACCTTAATCCAATATCATTTTGTCGTAATGTTTTGAGAGAATCGGTCATGTTTGCACAATTCTTTCAACCAATCTCACACTACATATGATATGGACTATGTTGATCCCTGATTTTCTGAATGTATTTTACCATAGTTGATTTTGTCCATTTGAGGATCCTCAACCTGTTTTTCAACACACCAGATCTTATGACTAAAGTTTTAAATTCCCTCTTTCATGTTTACCAAAAACACTAATGTTTTAAGAACATAGGTTTTGTTCATCTGAGGTTCATACTTTAGTATTAAACATGATGAAACAACACAAAATTCACAACAATAGTTGAAATCAATTTTGAAAATAAGAAATAATCTCAAAGTTCAACAGATATGTTTTCAGATCTAGAAACCATGAGTGTCTTGTGCATGAGATCACTTGTTGTGTGAAATTTGTGTGTCATATGACATCTTGGTTGATTTACAGAGTTTTTGAATCACCACTTTGAACATGGTTTACTCGGTACTCTGTTTTTCAACAAAATACAACCAACCTTAGTATCAATGAATTTTGAGCTGAACTGTTATGTCAAATTGATTGTTAGATCGAATTTGACTGTCCAAGCTCTGATACCAATTGTTAGGATCGGAGGCTCTCATGATTGTGTTTGTTTGTGTAATTTGAACAAAGAATAAATATGAAACAATGTAAAGTGCAGCGGAAATGAATAACAAACTTTGTGAACACAATCAAAGGAGAAAATAGTTTTGAAAAAGCATATGCAATTCATTTAGTCAAAGGATTTACAATACGAATCAAATGATTACAAACATGCTTACAAACTAAGCTCCCCCTCAGCCTAATGCCCCAAGGTTGGATTGCACAAGATGAAAGGATTGAATCGAGGAGAAGAACTCTCTCAAAACGAATCAAATGTAACAGTACAGGGTACTGTTCCATTTATAGACAAACCAAACCGCTGAGGCATCTCAGCTGACGTCACCATGAAAGCGACATCTAACAGCCTAACAACCTGTACCTACTGATCTCACACAAACACTGCTAAGCCTAACCACTGACAATACATACAACAGATGATATACTAAACTACTGCTCTCTTTGTTCATCAGTGCTTTCCTCAAGGTTGATCAGTCCTTGATTAGGCAGTGCTTTGTCATCAGCAGTTTGTACCAGCAGTGCTTAGTTTCCAACAGTCTTCTAGGCTTCATCAGTAGTTACGCAGAACAGCAGCAGTTGTATGTGGGCAGTGGATATAAGGCCTTCAGCAGTTGTAATCACTTTCAAGGGAGAAGACTTAGTGTAAACAGCTGCTTATTTCGAATCCACTGTTGCGACCTGGTTTTGGCTTTCATTATCTGTTCCTCTGGTAGGGTTCAATCCCAACAGTTTCTATGGGCTATCACAAACAAGTTGATCTATAAGTTCATGGCTCCATAACATATTACATAATGTATCAAGTATTCAAACACTAGAAATCATAATGTAAATCACACTAAAAATCATCCAAACATCATATACACCATTAAAAAAACCCAAACATCAGGTCAGATCGTATATAACCCACCACAAAAAAGACAAAATATCATCATCATCATCACTAACAAAATATAAATATATAACCCACCACAAAATAAAATATCATCACTAACAAGAAGCACATGTCTCCTACCATCAAAAAATCACTTCCGGTGGCTACCGGTTCCGTCCCACCCCACCAAAAATCATCAAAAATAACAAAGAAAATTACCCGTGTTCAATCGGCGATGGTATGATGACTGATTACAGTGGTATGCGGCTGTTGTTGTCGCTGATGTTCTGATCGATGGCGTGCGTGCAGGGATGATAGAGAGCGGGAGAGAATATGTAAGGGTTTTGGGCTTGTTTATTTTATTTTAGTTTGAAATATTGTTGATTTGTTGGGTTTGTTTATTGGGCTAAGACTTAGTAGAAGGCTAGTTAAAAGTATTGGGTATTTGAGTTTAGTTATTTAGGTATTAAAAGTTATATAATTTAGGTAGTGTTTTTAAAAAAAATAAGAGTTTACTAAAAAAATTTTAAAATATAAATTGATAACACTTTTTACCTAAAGGGTGCGGACAAAAAATTCCAAGGGGTGCGGACGGGATTTTCGACGAAACTAACTTAACACTAAATTTTTTTTTCCCAGGGGTGCGCCCGCCCACCTTGGGCAACCCTTATGAACAACATTATAAACATATTTTCACTTGTTTTTTAGTCGATGGTAATAAAAATAAAATAATATAAAAAATTTAACTCGAATTTATTTGGAATTTTCAAAATTACTCTTGCAATATAAAAAGTCAAACTGGAGTTTAATTGGAAGTTGAAATTTTCTAAAACACTCTTGCAATATAAAAATTCAAACTGGAATATGAACTAATATATAAATATGTAATTAAGTATGCGAAGAATAAGATTTTTCTTCAACTTATCCTTAACCATTCCATTCATCCTTGCTAAAGCAAACGAATTTTTCAATTAACTCTACTAATTTCAAAACTTTACTAATCCCTTATGAACTTTGTTGATTTCTGGACATTCAATGAAAAATTTTCAAAACTTTACTAGTTCATTATCAACTTTTTTGATTTCCTTCTGGACATTCAATGAAAAGATATACGGCATAATCATCGCCAATATTGACCTTAATAAACATGGCCTCAGTTAGTCAGTTGCATCACAATTTTGACTGCATCTTCTTGCATCAGGCATATGATCTCCTCCATACAATCAAGAGGATGATAGCTAGCTCTGGGACCATTGTTAGTTGTTTTTTATCGATTCGCTAATACATATGTACAAAGGACCCCATTTCAAAAATTACAATGTAGTCTCACCAGATTAACTTGGACACGACCTTGTTTAGCTAAACATGTTCACAGACTCAACCAAAACTGACCCAAACCAACGTATGTTGTATTAAGTTGTGTCGTGTCATAAATTCACAACCTAGTTAATATGAAAAACGTGTATGAAAAGGCATAACTAACAACTTTAATATATCTACCACTTTAATTTCGATCTATCTACCACTTGAAGTTCCTTTATAATAGCTCATGTATGTCAATCAAAATTAACTTCCAGCTTTGACTATACTGCCATGGCTAAGCCGCAATCCTCCATGGGTCTCCAGGTGGAATCCATCGTCTTTCCACCATCCGTCAAACCTCCAGGCGCAACCAGCACTTTTTTCCTGGGAGGTGCAGGTATTTCCGCATTGAATAAGTGAATCTAATCATCAACTAAAAATAAATCATGTTCATTAGGTGTTGATGTTTATTTGTTAGTGCTGATCCAATCGTGTGAATAATATTCGTATCATGTGCTAGGTGTGAGAGGAATGAATATCGAAGGCGAATTTGTGAAGTTTACGGGACATGGTGTTTACTTGGAGTATAAAGCTATTTCTTTGCTTGCTGTTAAGTGGAAAGGCAAAAGCGTTGAAGAGTTGACGGATTCCGTTGAGTTCTACAGGGACATCGTTACTGGTAAACCCAAAACACCAACGATTTGTCGATTTGAGTAAACATACATTTATGGATCCATGTAGAAACACCAATTATGTGTCGATACTATTTTTCGCATTAATTTTTCCAGTTGTATTTTTATAAAATAATTTTCAGTGTCATGAAATTGTTCTACAAATGCTAGGACAAGTGTAGTAACCATGATCTTTGCATATGTATGCTCTTGCAGGCCCCTTTGAAAAGTTTGCTCGTGTGACAATGATACTACCGTTAACGGGTAAACAATTCTCAGAAAAGGTGGCGGAAAATTGCGTAGCGATTTGGAAGTCACAAGGGAGTTATACAGAAGCAGATGCCAAAACCATTGACAAGTTTCTGGAGATTTTCCAGAACCAAAACTTCCCACCAGGCTCCTCTATTCTCTTTACAATTTCACTAGTTGGATCACTAACGGTTAGTTCAATCCTACATGTTTATATAGAATCATATAAGGTATTATGTATTATTATTGAAATATATATAACAAGAGAATGGTTACCTGGGCGAGGTGGGTAACGGCTCAAAAGTGTTTGATTGTTTTTTATGTTTCTTTTTAGTATAGAATGTGGTCGTTATGAGTTACGAGAACAAAAACAATATTGACACGAAAGATAGGTTAGGTAATTAGTTCGCATAGCCTAAATTCTCTCTCATCAATAGGGCTGTAAACGAACTGAACATTCAGCGAACAGAACGGTTCATGAACCGTTCGACGGAAAGTTCGTGTTTATGTCCGTTCGTTGCGAGGTGAGTAACGGTTCAAAAGTGTTTGATTGTGATGCGGGCCCAAGTGTGGAGGAGCGGGCCATCTTGTATTTGGAGGCCCAAGATCGCGTGACAAAAGGGGCTTCACTAAAATGGCTCTAACTTGGGCTACATGTGTCCGTTTTGGGCCTGCAACCAGGCGAAATGATCGTGAGAACGAAGCCCATCTTTCTACAAACGACCGTAGGTGGTTTGGGTCATCGTTCGGGCCCAAAATCGCTTATTTCTATGAGTTATTTATATTTTTATGTTTTTTAGTGCTTTTCGTGGACTTTTATTTCGTTCTAGCTTTTGGCCCAAGTGTATTTTGAGGCCCGTTTTCAATTTACGTTGTTATTTATATGAATGTAAAGGGAGGAAGATAATCAGTTTTGAAGTTTATGAAAAATCATTTTTCTCTCCCAATTCACTTGTGAGTGTTTTGAGTGTGAAACCCCAATTTTCGGTATTCTACGAGAATCAACGAATTTTGGAAGAATCGTTCCTGGTATTCGGTGTGAATCAACAGGTCCGATTTCGTATCCTATTTCCTAGTCTACATCAGATTGATTTTTATGTTTCTTTTTAGCATGGAATGCCATCGTCATGAGTTATGAGAACAAAAACAATATTGACACGAAAGGTGGGTTAGGTAATTAGTTCGCATAGTCTAAATTCTCTCTCATCAATGAGGGTAAAATAGGGATGAGCCCAGTACCGAACCGGTACCGGAACCGTAAGTACCGGTACCGAAAATCCTCAAAAGTGGGTACCGGTACCGGTACCGAATATACCCGGTACCAGTTCTGTACCGGTACCGAAAATGTCAAATGTCAGTACCGAATAAGTACCCGGTTCGGTAAATTCGGTACCGGTACCGTACCGGTTCGGTACCAGTACCGGGTCCATTTTGCTCATCCCTAGGGTAAAATATCTCATTTTATAAAAAACTTAGAAGTCAAAATTTATATTTGATTTCTAAAAGTAAAATTGCCAAGAAAGTTAATCGGTTTGGTCTCTGTATATTTGTCTCAAAGCAAACACTTTTTAACTTTCTTTAAAACTAAACTTCAACTCCTAAATAGTCCAATATTGAACTTTCACAAGAGAGAAAGATTCTTGCTCCTGAAATTGTCTAATTTGGCATCTTACCCATGTTGCCAATTTTCCTAAATCCTATTGCAACGTTGGATCGCTAACGGTTAGTTCAGTTAACTCAATCTCATATAATCAGAATGTATAAAATGATACAAGCTATGTGTGTATATATAAAATGACAATAATAATAACAACTGTAAATGCAGATCAGTTTCTCGAAAGACGGTTGCATCCCGGAAGCTGGGAGTGTTGTTATAGAGGATGAAAAACTGGGAGAAGCAATACTGGAGTCGATGATAGGGAAGCATGGTGTATCCCCAGCAACCAAAAAAAGTTTAGCCTCAAGACTCTTTGATCTCATGAACCAGAAAGCAAATAATTAAGTAAAGATGGTTTGTAGTGGGTAATTTGGTAATTTCATGGGTGTAATATTATTAAGTACATGACAATTTACGTATATGGTATGCTAAATCCATCAACCCAAAGGTTATGTAATAAATAAGGGTTGAGTTTATGTAGTGGTAACATATTTATAACTATTTATAAATTTTAGGGTGAGTTTGGTTTCAATGTGAAAATCTTTCTACTATAATAAACAAAAATCATTTCCTTTCACGTGTCTAGGGGTGTGCAGAATTCGTTTCGAATTCGAAAAATTCGAAATTCTTTTAAATTCGATTCGATTATCAAGAATTCGTTTCGATTATAAGAATTCGAATTCGATTCAATTCGAGTCAAGTAAATCGAATACGAATCGAATACGAATTTATAATTTCAAATTCGATTCGATTCGAAATTCGAATAAAAATTATACATTTTTATTTATTATTTTTATATATAACTTTTATTAGACTATACTATAAATTATTTTCAAATTTGTTTCCAAGTATTAAAATTACCCATTACCAAACCCACTACATGACCCATAACTAAAACCTAAGTAACAAATCTATCAATAGATTTCTAAGCGTAAAAATATTAACTTGTAAGGTGAAGTGGTTATCTCCGACTTCTCGTTTTGAATTTTAGACTTGTGGTACTTTATTTGGAACTTTTTAATGTGATATCGTTTTTTATGGCTGCTTTAAAATTTATATTTCATTTTGAAAGTTTTTTACATGTTTTTAAAAAATCTGAATTAAATCGAATTTATTCGAATTCGATTCGAATTCGAATTTTTAATCGAATTCGAATCGAATACGAATTGGGTTTTTTATTCGAATACGAATTCGAATCGAATTCGGTAGGTTTTAATCGAATTCGAATCGAATACGAATTCAAGAAAAAATAAAAATTATTCGAACAATTCGATTCGAATAATTCGAAAATTCGATATTTGATTCGATGAACACCCCTACACGTGTCACTCTCCAAGCCTATTTCCCTTTGATTTTTCCATCCGCACAAGTCAACTTTTAAATGCTTTTAAATTGCAATTTTATTATCTATTAAATGTTACAGTTATCAAGTTATCTAAATTTGCTTGTAACTTTTGTGGTTCGCGTTCATCTCCTACTTGGAGATAGCGCGTTGTTTTTTTTTTTTTTTTGTTTAATGAAGTTCGCCTTTCAAAAAAAATCAAACCCAACACAAAATTTTAAGAGAAAATTACGAAAATAGCCAAGAAAAATGTTGACTTACCAAAATAGTCATCTCATGCGTCCATGGAGCAGGGCATCAGTGATTACGAGAGAGCTTATGCGCCTGCATGGCTCATTCATGCGTCCGCCAATGTAGAAGTGACACGTGTCTCAATGACATCATGCGTCCCATGCGTCCGTGACTCATCCCATGCGTCCGTAACTCATCCCATCATCCCATGCGTCCGTTAAGGCATCTCATGCGTCCGTGACTCATCTCATCATCCCATGCGTCCGTTGAGGCATCCCATACGTCCGTGACTCATCCCATCATCTCATGCGTCCGTGACTCATCCCATGCATTTCCGACTCATCCCATGTGTCCCTGATTCATCCCATACGTCCGTGACTCATCCCATGCCTCCCATTTTCATACTTGCTGCTTCATCAATACACGCATCCATTTAAAGAATGGCAGACGCATAAGATGTGGGATGCCCCTCTCCAAGGACGCATGAGGTGGCTATTTTGGTAAGTCAACATTTTTCTTGGCTATTTTCGTAATTTTCTCAAATTTTAATATCTATTATCTAATATTCTAATTCAAATTATGCCTCATGTGTCACCACTACATTTTTTAAATTTCCTATACAATATTAGTATGCTCTTTCACATATGACTCGAACAGTCTTCATATTCTTGAACCCGTTCTGAATTGCTTCTCTAAGCAGCTTCTCACAAAAACTATCAGCTTTCTTTCTGAACCTTTCTTCGATTGATAAACTTTGCCCTAGTCAGTTGTTGTAGACCAATCTTTGTCCATGATTCAAACTTTGACTCATGATCATAATACTCTATTCTCCCACTAGTCCTCTTCATAGCCCACATATCTTTAGCGTCATCATAACCTCATTGTTCAACCCCAGAACAATCTCCCTTTTCATCATATATATCATCACCAACATACATTACCACTTTTGATGGAGGAGGATTTGGACTTCTAAACCAATCATGGTCTTCTGGATTTGCATTAGGCATGATATTGTTGTCATGGTTGTTTTGGCATTCTAGGTATTGACTTCCTTTTAGAACCTAGAATAGTATCAAAATATCTTTGAAGTGCCTCATCATCCATTGCCATTCTTCCTTGCACACTAAGATTAGGAGTCGTCTCTTCTCCATTTCCTGATCCACTAGCTCCTTAAGTGGCATTTACTTTTCTATAAGTGTTGAGACCATCCAAGCTCACCATCTTTAATATGATGAGACTTGTGGTTTGGTGAAAGTGTGAACCATGGAAGTTTTGTGTAACAACCCTAAAGAAAACCGACACCCTTGAATATTTTCCGACACCCTAATATATTTTAAAATATCCCAATATGTCCCAAAATACACCCCATACGTGAAAACGGGCCCTGAATACCCTAAATATTAATAAAAATAATTAAACACTGAATTTTTAAAGTTGAGGCGGGCCGTGTAAAGGACCCTTAACCCTTACGCGGGCCGCGTGAACTTAAAACTCAGGCGGGCTCCGGTGAGGACACGTGTGTGTGCGCGTGTTAGACCTACCCCATGACCCGGACAAGCTAGTCCGTTGACCAGCTTTGATGCGGGCCGCGTAAGCCCTTACTTACCTTTACGCGGGCCGCGTGAGAACCATATATCAGCACTATAAATAGAATGCATCGGCTTTCAACTCAATTCGTTCAAAATCTTTTCTGTATCTCGACTTCTGAAGTTATAGGCATAATATTCGAGTAGTATACATCCTAATTAGCAAAGTTCTGCTCCGTTGTAAGTATTATAACCCCAGTTTCGTATTAGATACGCTGCCCGATTGATTTAGGGTTCCGTAACAACTGTCGTGGTTCTGCCCGACGTAGTTGTTGGAATACCGTCTCGGGGAGGGTATCATTAATATAATCAAAGGGTTATTGTACTAACCTATGTACATTTGTGAAAATTATAGATTAATCCCAGGAAACCCTTACGCGAAGTCTAAGATAGCAATGTGAGTTTATCCTCTTTTTGTTAACCTTTTTGTAATGTTTTACAAAACCTTAAATGTTTTACAATGTGATTAAGCGGTGATTGAGTTTTTGTAGTTCTTCAATTACTGCCGGTATGTTGGGGTTTTGTATACAAAATTTACTACACTGTGAGTAGTAAGTCGGGATGACAACACGTTACCATTGGACGAAGAGTTAGCCAATGTGTAATATAACCCACCAGTCAGGATTGACATTACTGAATGAGTAATTGTGTAGAAATAAACAATGTGATCGCTCTCAATACTGTGTTAATTGATAAAATGTTTCTTGATTAAACTGGGATTCACTCACCAGTATTTCCCACTGACAAATGTTTTTAAAACACGTTTCAGGTAACACAATGTGACAGCCAATTAATAAAAAGCCAGCTGGAAAGCACTGAAGGCTTGGGAAAAATGTGGCTATAAAAGTTATCTAAAAGACGATGTTTTAAATTTAATAAAATAGGGTTTATCCCTATAAACATGTTGTAATAAGAAACTTGGATTTTACCAATGTGATTATTAAATATGGTGGTTTTACTCTGATAAACATTTCCTAACTACGGTCCTGATGTAATTTCCGCTGCCAAATTAACAAACTGATACCACCAAAAATCTGAGTTCGCGTCCGCCCGTTCCCGGGACAGATAAGGGATCGGGGGTTGCGACAGAAGGTGGTATCAGAGCCTAGCCACTGTTTTAAGCCAAAGAAGTGTTCTGCTGACACTTAAAGTTTAAATTTTGTGTTAGGAAATAATTTACATGATTATGTGTTTTATGTTATTTGACTATTTGTTAGTTTACAGTATGAGTGATCAAGGACCCTCAGACATGTGTCGTCAATTGTCTGATTCACCTAGGAGTGAAGGTACCTCTTCACAGCCTACCCTTTCTGGGTATTCTGCTGATTAGGAAGAAGGGATGTTTGCCTTTAAAGCTCAGTCGGAGGAGCCATTCCCTCATAAAAAGAGAGGATGGTTCAGTAAGGAAGCATTTGCGCGTAGAAAAAGAATGCGAAAGTTGCAACAGCAAAGAGTTCTAGCAGCTGCTAAGAGAGAGTCAGATGCCCATACACAGGATATACTTAATAGAAGCCTAGCTAATTTCCATATCCTAGCTACAACTGCTGCTGACCCAACTCTGGAACAACTAGTAGCCCCACAACCCTTACCTTTAATTCCCACACAACCAATGGAGGTAGAAATGCACGATTTTAACCCTAAGGAGATACCTATGATACCAGCCCCTAATCCTTTAGATCCAAATTATGCTCCATGGTTTGATGATCTTAGGGATTATGTGCCACGCTATCACTTAAACGAAGAAACCTTGCCGAACTTAGCAGCATATCCAGGTCTGGACCCTCTAGATCCCTATTTTGACAATGATGAATATATTAGGGAGATTTTGGAAAATCCATACCCTCAGGAGAATCCAGTAACTCAGTACCCAGAGCCAATACCAGTACCTGCACCCCCAATGAGTGTAGAGAATTTGCAAGAACTCCGAAATTTCGGGGAAGAAATCATAGAAAGTAATGAGCGGATGAGGTATGTAGGAGAGCAACTTGATGCGTGTGAAGTGTTATATATATTAGGTGTATATTTTAAGCCCCTTTAACACTTTTTTAGCCAAGTTTTAAATTTATAAAACGCGATATTTACTAACACTAAACACACATATGGGCAAGTGCACCCATCGTGAGCGTAGTATAGTGTTGGTAAGATACCAAGGTCGTCCAAGGACACAAGAGCTTTTAGTACCAGTTTATCCTCAACGTCTAATCAAAATAAAAAGTTTAGAAAAATGTTTTAGACTAAGAAAAATAAAAACTAACTAAAAATGCTGAAAAATAAAAATAAAATAAAAACAGATAGACAAGATGAATCACTTGGTTCCGACTCGTGTATAGTGTAACCTTTGATTATTTCCGCACTTTTGCACTTATTTAAGAAATTATCTTAGTTATTGTAGTAGGCCCCTCTTTTGAAGGTGACGTTACCCTCAACCCAGTAGTTTGAGTCAGCAAGGATACAATCCTAAAGGGTCGGATTATTGAAAGATAATTAATTAAGTTATTAATGCAAATTATGGTAGGCCTCTCTTTTGGAGGTGACGTTACCCTCGACTAAGTAGTCTGAGTCGGCAGGGATACAGTCCTAAATAGCCGGGTTATAGTATTAATAGTAGTTAACTTATGAGGGGATCAAAGAGTTTGGACCCCCGCCATCCAATACCGTTAAGTATTGAAGGAGGTCCTACTAAATTTGACCCAGGTCCATTGCAGGACCTCTAAACGCTGAACAATTGCAAGACTCTTACCAAACCGTTCCCTTAACCCCCGACCAGGTAGCCAACATACCTCCATATAGACCGTGGAGATATGAATGGTGAAAATCTTTTATTTTATATAGACAGTAAAATAATGCCAAGACACCACGGACAAACGATAAGGAAGAATCACCTTCAACATAAGAAACTAGTTATTAAAGTCATTAATACAAAACCAAATAAAAAGTGCGAAAAGATTAGAAATAAAAAGTATTACACTAGACACTTGTCTTCACCAAGTGATGTAAGAGACTTAGGCAAACATGGCCTTGATTGTCAAGAACTCTTACGATCAATCTTGGATCCCGAGACGACTCACACACTCTATGATGGACAATGGATGATGGTGGTGGATGATGGTGTTATGGTGGTGGTGGGTGGTGGGTGAAGTGTGAGAGAGGTGGTGTGCCAAGGGATGGTTTGAACTTGAGCCAAGCACTCCTATTTATAGGCTGAACAGAAGCTCGGGCACGGCCCCGTGTCCACATCCTTATCTTTCTTCATTTAATGCAGCTTGTCTTATTAGTTGACCACGCCCCCGTGTCTGCTGAGCACGACCCCGTGTGCAGAAGAATCTTTGTAATTTGCTTAGATTGTGCGAATCTTATAGTTGACCACGGCCCCGTGTCCGCTGAGCACGGTCCCGTGGTGGGCAATAGAAGCTTCTACCACTTTGTCTTTTCTGCTGACACTTGGGCACTCCCCCGTGTTGGCTGAGCACGGGGCGTGTTCAGTCTTCTGTCCTCTTGTTTTGCTTGGGAAGATGTTGTCGTGGGGTCGGGCATGTCACGTCTTGTTCCTTTTCTTGTATTTATGTTAGATTTTGATGTCTTTTTGCTTCTTTTGTTAATTTGAGCTCATTTAATCCTGAAAATACAAAAGGAAGACAAAAGCACACTTTTTCCAACATTACTACTAAAAAAGGGTTAGTTTTATGCCACAATTGATGTAATTTATATGTTGCATTGTGCACACATCAAATACCCCACACTTGAATCTTTGCTTGTCCTCAAGCAAAACTCTTTAATATGTGGCTATTACACTCCTAAATGGAATGGGTAGAGAAGAAGGTTTTTGGGCTTGTCATAGAGTGTCGGGATTTCCAAGATTCTTTATTTAGTTTTATTTTTATTTATTTACAATCCTATTCGTCATGATTTATTTAAAACTTTTCATAAGATAAATTACTTATTAAGGCATAACATGCCTCTTTAAAATTCTATTTATATACAAGTTCACATACCTCACGGGGATCACTCAACACTCGGCCGAAAATGTATTTTTGTGGATCACTCGAGAGCGGCATGAAACTTACTCCTACCATAGGCTTGCCAAGCAATCAATCCTTCTCCTTTTTAACTTATATACCTTTGTAAATATCAAGAGGACTTTGTGGGTGAAGGGTTAGGGTTGGGTTAAAGATAGGTGGTTGGGTTAGTGGTTAGTAGAAAAAGGGCGAAAAGCGTAACAAGCGTCGGTTTTCGTAAGACTTTTTATTTTTGTAACTTTTTATTTTGATGAAGTTATTTTTCAAACAAAGTTATCTTTGATGAACTTGTTTGTTTATTTTCTTTTGCTTCATCATCAACATACATTTTTTTTTTTTTTTTTGTGAAAAGTCATATGAAAAACCGAACTATTTACTAAAACAAAGTGTAAAAAAAAATTGAAAAAGGTTTTGGTGGGTAAAAGGTTGTTTGGTTTGGGTTATGAAATGAAAAGGTTTAGGCTCAAAGGGGCTAACTAGGGGGGTTTTTGGGTAGGTGGTAAAAAAAAAAGAAAAATAATGGTGTAGAAATAAAAAGGGTTAGTCCTAATGCCTCCATCATTTACTTACTCGGGTTTAAGTTGGTAAGGACCGGGAATGTATCATCGTGGCAAGTTCTAGAGTCGTAAGAACCAAGCGGCTATTCACACAAGAAACGAAAAATGAGCATTTAGTTTAAAGATATATATTTGTATGCTCAATAAAGGCTCAAAACTCACTTTTGTGGGAATGGGTTTTTATGTGATCAAGTATATATAATTAAATTTTAACTAAGCATGTCATGCCTTTTCATAATTTTCTTATGTTGGTTCTTTTTATCACGACGCTATCGGTTGTAAATTCGTAAAAATATAACCTTTTTAGAACTTGAAATTTCCGAGTTAAACCTAGACAAGTAAAAAAAATGAAAAAAATTTGAAAAAATTTGGGGTGATTAGCGGTTCCAATAGAGTTTTGTGTAAGGCTTGTATTTAGGACTTGCAAGATTCAAGGTTTTAGCACCCCCCCCCCCCCACACTTAAATTACACATTGTCCTCAATGTGTCCCAAAAATAAGTTTTTAGGTTGATTGAATGTGTAAAAAGGTGTAAAAAGCAAAAATTTTGTGTTACTGGGGGCTGAACACGACCCCGTGTTGTCCGAGCACGGCCCCGTGTTCAAGTGCCAGTAACAAAATTAAATCAAGAGAAAGAGAAGCCTGGACACGGGGGCGTGTTGAGTGAACACGGCCCGTGTCCAGTTACCTAAACTGGGTCTTTTCTGCAAACTGTGCAGCACGGGGCCGTGTTGGGCGGACACGGCCCGTGCCGAACTTACTGTAAACGAAGAATTTTGTCGGATGGTCCTGTTTTCCTGCATGGGGTGCTGGTTCAAGTTTCCCTTGTATCCTTTGCCATCTCAAGTGTATTTTATTCATTTCAACACCATCCAAACACCAAATTAACTAAAACCATCATTCATTGAATCTTAGAGAATTACATAATAGTCCTAAAAAAATGAAAAATAAAGCAGAAAATAAAAGTTAAAAGTCCTAATATTAGATAGGTCAAGTGATCCGTAAAGTCTTCCTAAGGAGCTCTACTTCTACAACAAGAACCAAAATTCCGGAAATAGACTTCCGGTCTAAAAGCCTTGTAGAACTACAAGCCGAACGGT